>VXBS01007135.1:291-24314 GCA_013400255.1 Sitta europaea
AGGATCAGAGGATTCTCTGCTGCCCCATTCCTGCTCCCTGGGATCCAGGGAGGATCAGAGGGTTCTGTCCTGCCCCATTCCAGCTCCATGGGATCCAGGGAGGGCTGGAGGATTCTCTGCTGCCCCATGAAATCCAGGGAGGATCAGAGGATTCTCTGCTGCCCCATCCCTGCCCCAGGGCATCCAGGAAGGGTTGGAGGATTCTGTGCTGCCCCATGGGATCCAGGGAGGATCAGAGGATTCTGTGCTGCCCCATTCCTGCCCCATGGCATCCATAGAGGGCTGGAGGATTCTCTGCTGCCCCATGGGATCCAGGGAGGGCTGGAGGATTCTGTGCTGCCCCATTCCTGCCCCATGGGATCCAGTGAGGGCTGGAGGATTCTCTGTTGTCCCATGAAATCCAGAGAGGATCAGAGGATTCTCTGCTGCCCCATCCCTGCCCTATGGCATCCACAGAGGGCTGGAGGATTCTCTCTCTGCTGCCCCTTGGGATCCAGGGAGGGTGGGAGCTCTCTGCTGCCAGCCCCAAAAGTGAGCTGCAAAATACCCCCCCGAGCAAAGGGCCACAATTCCTGCCTCATTCCTGCCAGAATTCCCAGAAGAACAGGATCAGCTGCTCCCTGCAAGATTCCACACCAGCAGCACATCCAACCCCTCTTCACTCCACTCCACTTCCACACTTTTCCCTCTTCCTGCAGGAGAGGAAAAGCAGGGTTAAGGCTGGCAGAGCTCTGAGGAGCCTGACAGGGAGCTGGCTTTAATTCTGGCTATTGATTTGTGCATTAATGTGCCATTATCCCCACAATGTATGGCAGCTGAAACCCAGACAATGTTCAGATTTATTGCTGCCTCGCCCTTTTTTTTCCTCTTTTTAAATCACTTTTATCGTTCCTTCCATCTCCAGAGATGTCTCATGAACAACCTTCAATCAGACATTAAGGCTTCCAGTCAGGAAAAATGTTAACTGTGCAAAAAACACATTTTTAAATATATCATAGCCTTATACATCTTCATCATCTTAAATGGGTTTGTTCTTCATTAATTCCAGTTTGGCTTTGAGATGCTCAGGAATTGGGGAGATCAAGGAGCTGCAGCTGGAAGGAAACCCTGGGACTTTTTTTATGGGAGTTGCTTCTTCCTAAAGTGACATTTTTGGTAATATCACTGTCATTATTATGGTCACCAGCGGCACACAAGAAGAATATTAAAAAAATATCAAATATATAAAAATAATATGCGATATTGAGCTTCATAGGTTAAAAAATATCTTACAAATAATCGGGTTTTCTGGATTTAGAAATCTTATAAAAAATTGAGTTTGCTAGGCTTAAAAAATCTTGAAAATTATTGTCTCCTGGCCTTAAAAATAATTTTAAAAATCCTTCTACATTTGAGCAGCCTCCTCAGAGCTGTTGCAATTTGAATTTAGCTCAGCACAGAAAGTTTTTTGGGTTTGGGGGTGCATCCCTTGATTTTCCTGGAGCAGCAATCCAAGGGTTACAGGGAATGCAGCACCTGGCTCGTGAGGCTGCATCTCTGCACAGGCCACAGGAATTGTGCCAAATAAAAAAAAAAAAAAGAAAAGAAAGGAAAAGAAAAGAAAAAAAGGCTGCACAAACTCCTGATGCATTGCAGATAAAATGTAGATCAGGGCATGAGCTGGAGCAGAGTCCTGGCTCCAGGGTGGGAGCACACATGGCACTCCTTCTCCTTTCCTTAGCCCAGGAAAAGCCTTTTTTTAAAAAAAAAAACTGTAAAAGTTTGCCTTAAAAATTACTATTCCATAGGAATTCTCAAATCTCAGGGGGTTTTGGCCGTCCCACCCAGCTTTGCTTTGACATTAATGCCAATAATCTGTGTTCAGAAGTGAGGGAAATCATTTTATCAGGCAGCACTCCTGTGCCATTCCATCCCCTGCTCGTTTTGCCACTGAAACTGCAGCTCCAGAATTTAATTGTGCCCTGGAATTCGCTGACTGAACCCAGGGAAAGGCAGGAAATCACTGCACACCCAGGGAAAACCCCAAGGGCCCCCTCAGCCCCAGCCAGAGGCAAAACCTCTGGGAACACCTGGGAGAAGGTGACAGAACTGGGGGGGAGATAAAAATAAAACCCCCAGGATATAAAAAATCATCAGCTCAGAACTCAGGATCAACCCCTGCAGTCTGGGTTTCCAGGCCTGCAGTGTCTAAATTTCTGTTTTTCCTGATGTTTTGGGTTGCTGCAATCACTTTCCTAGGCAGGAGAACAAGTCAGGATTGTTTTTGTGGTGATATTCACACCTGGAATTCTTTCTTGGGGGATTTCTTTGCTGTCCCTCTGCTTTGAGCAGTGTGGCTGAAGGGGTTGTCTTTTTTTTTTTTTCACCCATCACAGTGGTCTGTGGGAAAATGAATAAAAAGGAGCGATCCCTGATAAAAAAATGGAGATTCATTGCAGATTTTTCACTGTTTTCTCATAAATTGATCCATAAATTCCCAGCCTTGGACATTCCCAGGGATCCAGGGCAGCCACAGCTCCTCTGGGAATTCCATCCCAGCCCCTCCCAGCCAGGAATTCATTCCCAATTTCCATCCAACCCCACTCATTAAATGGATTTTTTTTTTTCTTTTCCCCTGTGTAGAATTCGATGCAAAGATTTTTACAGTTTCTCTGGAGGAATTCCAGGCAGGTTTGTGTCAAACCCCCTGCCCAGCTGGGCTCTCAGGATGGGAAAACACCAACCCAGCTTTTCCAGGGAGCAGATTCCAGCTTTTCCCTGATTTTGTGGGACACAGAGGGAACATACAGCACACACACTGCAGGAGTTTAAAGGACAGAAGAAGGAGGAAGTTTATTGAAATTTCATTTTATCATTTTTTGGACACTGATTAGGGATTGGGCAAGGAAGAATCCACTTCTCCAATCCCACTGGTCAAATGGGAAATCTCTGAGGTGATATTTTTTATAAAGGGATGTAAACTATTCTTGTTTACTTCACAATTTGTGAGAACTTGACTCTCTCTTTTCTTCTTTTTCTTCTTTTGATTTGTGCATTAATGTGCTTCTTAAAAAAAATTCTCTTTTTTTCACAGAAACAAATTACAAGGTTTATTTTCAGGGACAACATTTCCCCTGGGATCCCTCCCAACCCCACTCCTGCCCCCCAAGAATCCATCCCAGCCCTTTTATTCCCAATTTATTGGGGTCTTTCCTGCCCTTGCTGCTCCAATTTCACTCCCAGGGCTCCTCTGCATCATTTCCACCAATTTTTGCAACTCCCAAATATTCCAAATGTTCTGGAATTCCATCAGAATTCACACCTGGGGCAGGGGGAGTTATTAAAGCTGCTGGAATGTTTCACTTGCATATTTTACTCTTTTCTCTCTTTTTTTTTTTTTGTTAACTCTTCTGCTTCACATGGGACTTTCTCTGCTTTTCCTGATCAGAATTCATCCTACAAGACTCCAAGCTGAAGGAAATGAGTTTTTCCCCTGGAAAAGACCAATGTTTGCTACTGTTTTTTTTCAATGAATTCAGTGAAATTCCCAATCCAGAGGTCAAATCTGCATTTCACACCAGCACTGCTGGTGTGAAACCCAACTGAGGATCTGAAAAGAGAATTATTTCTCATTTACAGCCAGAAATGTTTCCTCAGAGAAAAGGAAAAAAAAAAAATAAAACATGCATTCCTCACTCTCTACTTGTTTTTTGGCCTCGTGATTTTTTAACTTGTTAAAATTCCGAGCGTGCAGAGGATTTAGTGCTTGATATTACTGCAAAAAAAGAACCAGAATAAATGAAAATAATAAATTATTAATGAAATAAGGGCCAAAATTAAATAATTCCTCCTGCTTTTACACTCTCAGGAGCTCAGTGGCAGCGTGGGCTCGTGACACCTCAGGATCCAGCTCCTCCTTGGACTCCCTGCAGCGTGGATTTGATGCTGTTTGGGTGATTTTCTCACCATGCAAAGACAAAATCTGCAGTGCCAACCCCTCCTGCCTCTTTCCCCCCAGCAGTCCTTCGTGCCAGATCTCATCTGGTGTCAGAAAGAAAACTCCCAATGTTATTTATGACCTGAACGTCGTTTATTTGTGTAAATAATAAATGTTATTTGTTTATGAATTCCTTGATGGCCTCACCTCCTGCTGAAGGCAGAGCTCGGATTGGAGGGGAAAAACCCCCAGGGCTCAGCACAAGGAGTTTTCCTTGGATCACTTTGGCTGGGCTGGACATCACTGCAATCAATAAATCCCCAGCTCTGGCACCCACAGGGGGAGAAAATGTTGGGATCAGCAGAGGCCTGGAGCAGAAGTGTGGAGTCACTGCTGCTGCAGTGCATCCCTTGCACAGAATCCCAGCTCCAAAAAACTCGTTTTTACACAAAAATTCTCCTTTTTCCAGGGAGAAAAATTCAACTCCCAACTGCATGGATCTGACAAAAATCCCACTGAGGGATAATTCAGCTGCCAAGCCCTGGGGTGCTGCTGAGGAGCAGCACTGGGCAGCCCTGGAGGAGAAATTTTTACAAAAAATAAAGGAATTTTCACTCCTAAACTGCTGGAAAAGCCCCCTGATCCATAGGGATAATTGTTCTCCCAAAGCAAAGCCAGGTTTAAGAGGTCAGGGAGTTACAGGTGGGATGGTAAAACTTCCTGGGGATGATTTCACACATAAACTAAGTACAGACAGGATTAAAGATAGGACTAACTTAATACAGAACTCACTAAATATAGGACTAATTAAATATAGAACTCACTAAATATAGGACTAACTAAAGATAGGACTCACTAAATATAGGACTCATTAATTATAGGACTAACTAACTATAGGACTAAAGCTCACAGCCCCAAAAATCCTTTGGCCCCTCATCTCAAGTTGAAAACAAGAGTTCACCCCCCAAAAATACAGAATTCCACAGGCACCACAATCCCAGTGAGAGACAAAACCCACTCTGGTTTATAATTTGTGAATTTAGATCCTCCAAAAGAATTTTTCCAGCAGAGCTTAATTCCACTGCTGCCCCTCTGGAGGATTTGAAGGATTCCAAACTTTTGCTCAAACTCCCCCCAGTTTCTGGTGATGTCTGGATCAAGAGCAGGAGCCCAGCCCTCGTTAATGAACTCAGCTCTGAGCAGGGAATTTGGCAGTGATCCCTGGGACTGTGACCTGGATCCTTCTAGAACAGGGATATTTGTGATATCAGGGCACCCAGGGTGGGGTGGCAGGAGGGAAATCGATTTTTGGAAGGATTTGTCCTGCTCTGCCGTGTCTCAGTCCTGCTCTCCATCCCTCCAGGGGTGTTGTCCCTCCTCTGGAGCTGCCTCTCAGCCCTTTTGGGACACAAGGACACGGATGGGGGATTTCTCAGCAGGGGGAGATGCTGAACCAGGTGCTGAACTCCTTCCAGGGGTGTTATCCCTGCTCTGGAGCTGCCTCTCAGCCCGTTTGGGACACAGGAACATGGCCAAGGAAGGTTTCAGCAGGGGGAGATGCTGAACCAGGTGCTGAACACCCTCCAGGGGTGTTATCCCTGCTCTGGAGCTGCCTCTCAGCCCGTTTGGGACACAAGGACACGGATGGGGGATTTCTCAGCAGGGGGAGATGCTGAACCAGGTGCTGAACTCCTTCCAGGGGTGTTATCCCTGCTCTGGAGCTGCCTCTCAGCCCGTTTGGGACACAAGGACACGGATGGGGGATTTCTCAGCAGGGGGAGATGCTGAACACCCTCCAGGGGTGTTATCCCTGCTCTGGAGCTGCCTCTCAGCCCGTTTGGGACACAGGAACATGGCCAAGGAAGGTTTCAGCAGGGGGAGATGCTGAACCAGGTGCTGAACTCCCTCCAGGGGTGTTATCCCTGCTCTGGAGCTGCCTCTCAGCCCGTTTGGGACACAAGGACACGGATGGGGAATTTTTCAGCAGGGAGAGATGCTGAACACCCTCCAGGGGTGTTATCCCTGCTCTGGGGCTGCCTCTCAGCCCTTTTGGGACACAAGGACATGGATGGGGGATTTCTCAGCAGGGGGAGATGCTGAACCATGGCCAGGGCACCCCAGGAACACCCACAGCCCAAACCAGCCCTTCACCCCGGGAGCACAGGGATGTCCTGGCTTTCTGGAATATTTCCAGAGCATCAGCAGCTCTTTGAACACATCCTGAGTCTGCTTTTATCCTCCTGGCTGCCCGAATTAACCTCCTGGAGAACATCCCAGCCTCTACCTGTGCTTGTGTGCTAAGGGTCACCTGTGACAGGGAAAAGGGACAAAAGGGACCAGGGGTTGCCACCTCTGTGTCTCATCCAAGATTTGCTGGCCGGGGAGGAATTCAGCCCAGACAAAAGAGCTGCAGCTTGTTCCTGGCGTTTCCATCACTGGAATTAATCAGGATTAAATTCCTGCTCTCCTTACGGGGACAGAGCCAAGAGGACAGGACAAGTGGGAAGGACAGAGATCAGGGTTAGATGGGATGTTGGGAAGGAATTCCTCCCTGGGAGGGTGTGGAGGGGCTGGGATGGGATTCCCAGGGGGGCTCTGGCTGCCCCTGGATCCCTGGCAGTGCCCAAGGCCAGGCTGGGATAATCTGGGATAGAGGGAGGTGTCCCTGTCCAGGGGATGGCACTGGATGGGATTTACAGTCCTGTCCAACCAAACCATTCTGGGATTTCCTGGCACTGATTTCAGTGGATCACCCCGGATCTGGAGGTCCAGGAACAGGATCCCACTGGACCCCAGCCCAGCTGCCCTGAGGAGATGCTCCTTGCTGGGCACCAGCTGAGGATTTCCCCCAAGAGCCACCAGGGATGGGAGCAGCTGGTGAATCCCTGGGCCAATTAACAGTGCTGGAAATCAGGGTTTAAAATATTCCTGATCAATAACAGCCAGTTTGCTTTGACTCTTCCTTATCAATGTTTAAACACAACGAGCAAATAAACCCCAGAGTCTTGTGTCAGTAAAAGCTCTTTTCAGCACTGACAGAAAGAACAGTCCTCCTAAGATTCCCTCCCCACTCTTCAGAAAAGTTGGTGCTTTCGACACCTCCCCAAACCACACAATTCCTCCAATCCTGTTTTATTGTCTCTCCCAGGATTTCTGGCTGCTCACTTCAGCAGCTGAGAATCTGAATTTGGAATTACCCACCCCAGCTGATTCCACCAGCCTCCCTCCCCAGCTCGAACTCCCTCTGACCCCGCGCTCCCAAGAGCATTAAAGACCCAAATCCAGCTGAGAAAGTCCTTCCAGCTCCTTCAGGGAAAACTTCTGTGAGTCACAGGGCGGGCTGGGCTGTGCCAAACCCAGCTCTGAGGAGGAGAACTGGGATTTCTCTGCTTTTTCCTTCCTGTGCCTAATGAGAGCCCCCCGTGGCTGCCAGGCTGCTCCTCTGCTGGTCCCTTCTGGCCACACACCTGCTCAGGGGCTCTGCACCTGCAGGATGGGCTCAGCCCTTGTTCCACACACCTGAGAGCTCCCTGCAGGGCCACAGCCTCCTGCCAGGGCGTGTGTCAAACTGAGCTGGAGCTGGGACAGTAAATAAACCCCACACACAGGGATTGGTGGTTCCAAAAATGTCATTTCTGCAGCTCTGACAGGCAGCAAAGGAGCAGGCAGGCACTGGGAACTGGAATTTCCCCATTCCACCTCTTGGAGCCTCTCTGCTCAAAAGTCAGAGCTTTCCAGAGCAGCTCTGAAAATCCCAGGGAACAAAAGGAAATGCAGGGAGGTTGTGAAGCTCGTTCTTCAGCCTCCTGGCAAGCAGGGATGCAATCAGAGCAGTGGCAGCACAGGAGGTGCTTCCCTCTGTCCCTGAGCCCCTGCCATCCTCACAATGAGGAAAATCCAGGGGAAAAGTTGTTTTTTCAAAGCTCATCCAGGTTTAGGACAGAGACAGGTCAGAGCAATTAGGGCAGGAGCTGCCCCTTCCCTTACATCTTTGGGAATTAAGGGGCAATTAAAGCCTTGAACAGTGGTTATTAATTGCAGGAGTGTTGCCCTCTTTGGCCCCGGAGCAGTGAGTGAGTGTACAGCTCCTGAGCTTCCCAAACAGATCAAACAGCCGGGCTGCAGCTTCTCCTCCAAATTCCAGACCCATTTTCCCTGCAAATTGAGATGAATCCAGGGAGATCCCTCGGCAGAGCCTCCTCTGTCCCTCACTAACTCCTCCTGATGGAGTTTATCTGGCTGAATAAATTACCAGGGCAATGTTTGCCTTGCTGGCCATTTAATTAAAGGTTATTGTGTGTTCGGTGAGCTTGTCAGAGTGGCTTTGGCAGCTCCAGGCAGGAATTCCTTCCAGAGGGAAGCAGGGATTCCTGGGGGAGCAGGGCAGCCTCGCCAAGGGGGGAAAAACGTGGGACAGAACCTTGGGAAGAGTGAGGAGAAAGGAGGGAGCGCTCCAAACTCTCCTTTGGGAGCCTTGAGCTCCGGGAAAAGAGGATGGAGGGGAGCTGGCAGGAATTCTGTGAGCCCTTTCCCTGATTCCTGCAGCCCTTGAGGGAGGGAGAGGGCTGGGAAAGGCAGGAAATCCCGAGCCAGGGAAGGGATTTCAGCGCTCCCTCTGCTGCCCACCGTCCAAAGCTGTAAAATCCAGCCGGGATTTGCTCCAGGCTGCGCCTCCTTTGCCTCAGGGATCCTCCTGCCCTCATCTCCATCTCCAAGGGGTTTTTTTTTTCATCCTGCTTTCACCCCTCTCCCCTTCATCCCCAAAAATCTTCCTTGTGATGCTTTGGTTTCAAATCCCTTTGGGCAGAGCATCCCAGCTGAGCTGATCCATTTAACATCTGAGTCATCTCCCAGACAAGTTAAAAAGCAAATTAATCCCCTTGTACATGTTTGGTTTTTGGTTTTTTGGGTTTTTTTTTTTCCAAGCTGCCAGCCCCACCACCTTGTTTATATGAGGCTTTTGCTAATTTATCCCTGGTACAAACAAACCCATGGAGTTTAGGAGGTGGTGGAACTCACATCAATCTGCTTTGCTTCTGTTATTAACACAAAAAACCCATTAGGCACTGCAGGATCACAGGAATTGGATAAATTATCTCTCTATCCCCTCATATTTTTAGAATCAACACGGAGCTTACAAATGAAGGATGCTTTAGGATATTTATTTCTAGCAAGGGTTTTACTTAATGGCTTTAAGAACAATTAAAAAACCAAGAGGCAGCAGATTGTTTGGATGGCTCATCCCACCTCACTCCCAGATCCCAAATCCTGCTGTGCTTCTGTGATCCTCAATTAAATATTGAAGGAACCCTGAAATAAGAGTTCTACTATTCACTTGTCAAACCTCTCCCAGTTTGGATATTAATTTGGTTTTCCTGGGGGCAGCACATTAATCTGGATTTCCATTTGATTTTCCTGGGGGCAGCACGTTAATCTGGATTTCCATTTGAATTTCCTGGGGGCAGCACGTTAATCTGGATTTTCCTGGGGGCAGCACATTAATCTGGATTTCCATTTGGTTTTCCTGGGGGCAGCACATTAATCTGGATTTTCCTGGGGGCAGCACATCCCTTGTTGGGGTCCCTGTGGTTCCACTCCCCTCTCCAGATCCCAGCAAGGTTTTGGATCCTTTTCTACTTCTGGCAACAACTTCTGAGGGTAAATAAATTGCTTTTGGAACACACAGCTGTGTGCACCTCTCAAACACCTGTTCCAGGTGAAGTCCTGACAAGGATTTTAATCCCCTTCTTGGAATATTTAATTGGAATTTTAAAAGGCTTTTAAAGAAATTGGATCACATTTTGCTGTCTGGTACAGCTCAAATATTTGGAAAATTGGTGAAGGAGTTTTGAGCCTGGCCTGCAGATATTGGGATCACTCCCATAAAATCAAGGTGTTCTCCACAGTGTTTCACTGGATTTTTCCTTAGGTTTTATATTTAGTCTCAGTGCTTCATGCCTGAATTGCTCTGGTATTTATAGATGCTCTTACACAGATAATTTGGGAGAGAAAAAACCAAATGGAGACATTGAAAGAAAAAATAAAAAAAGGTTTTATTTAACAGTGTTCCTCAAATCTTTGAATGTCACACAGAAAAAAAAAATCAGAAACAAAAAGAACAGTTTTATTTAAAAGTGCTCCTCAAATCCTTGAATTCCACCCACAGTAAAACCAGGGAGAAACAAAAGAGGTTTGAGTTTTCTTCAAATCCTTGAATTGTACACAGGATAAAAATTAAAGGAGGTGAAAAGAAGCTAAATGCAATGAAATATCACCCAGGAATAAAAATAAATATACAAATAAAATATACAAATATACAAATATAAAAATAAAATATACAAATACAGAGGAAAAAGTTTGGGTTTGATGGCTCGAATGAGAAAGGTTTGTTTTCAGTGGCTTCTAATAAAAATTGTAAAAATCTTTGCATCAAATTCTATACAGGAGAAAAGAAAAATCCATTAAATTAATAGGATTAAATGGGCTCAATTAATGAGAAAACAGTGAAAAATCTGAAATTCCAGTATTTTCCAGAACAATCCAAGTGCAGCACAAACCAGGCTTTCAAGAGTTAAATAATTCTGATTTTTTAATCTGACTTTTCTGGCTCTGCAGTCCCTGCAAGCAAAAGGAGCCAAAATGCACATTTTTGCCTCAGAAGGACTTTGCCAACTCCTCATTTTCAATCATTTCAGCAGCAACTCTGTGTCCAGCCCCAGTAAAAATTATTTGGCAGAAATTTGGCATCTGAGCACCATTAAATATTCCGTGCTTGCTCCCCAATTCTCTGTTCAAAAGAGAGAAAAGTGATGGGATTTGTAGCACTGAATCTTCCAAATTCCCAGAATTCAAAGTCTTCAGGATGGCTCCTATAAAGTAAAAAAAATACAATAAAATAAAATAAAAAATAAAATAAAAAATAAAATAAAATAAAATAAAGTAAAATAAAACAAAATAAAATAAATAAAATAAAATAAAGTAAAATAAAATAAAATGAAATAAAGTTCTGTTATAAAGCAGCACAATTTCAAGTTTTGTGCCTTTTAGGATTTAAGTTCAGCACAGCTGCTCGTGTTAGAATTAAACTGATTTTTTTAAATTGAAAATCACCAAAACCAAACCAAGCTTTATGTTGATATTTTTATTTTTCCAACCAATATTTGGTCTTCTGTGTACTTTTAGAAGTTGCACCATTTGCTGAAAATAAGAAATGAATAAAGCAAGGCTGATTCCTCTCGGGCTCTTTCAAACATCTCCAAATCACATTTTGCTTTCCCAACCACAGCCAATTTTAGCAGCACGCTCAGGTTTTTATTTCATCTCAAGGTCCCAATGGTTTCTTCTTCCTCCCTGTAAATTTTTCCTGGAGATTTCTCAGGTTGAGCCCCCAGAGCCCCCTCCTCACATCCCTGCTCCAGCCACGCTCAGATTTGAAGAGAAACCCTCAAAAAACCAGAATATTCCATTGGAAAACAACTGCAAAACTCCTCCTGACTTGGAAAAAAAAAATCGCTTTTTCTAAAATTCCAAGTTCAGCACCACTTTTTTTGCTGTTTTCAGCCATTAATCTGATAAATTTGAGTGCTAATCTCTGGTTTAAGGCTGGAAAAACTCCTGGATTTAGAACCACCCTCTGTCCTTCCTTCGGAGCATCTTGCAGAGGCACCTTTTGCCTCTCCCCTTATTCACATTTTTTAATTTTTCTCTGTTCTGTCCCAGGGCTTTTCCTTGCCCTGAGCAGACCCAGCAATCCAGGGGCAGCTGGTAGGAAAATGTGAGATTGGAGATTTGTCAGAATCCGAGATTGGCCAAACCCTGAGGTTGGAGATTGGCCAAATATTCGATTTTTACACGCACAGCCCCACCCAGGATGGAAAGCTGGTGCCCTCCCAGACACTGATCACTCTGGGGAAGAACAATTCCAATTTTCCCACCCAATTTGAGGGGGTTTGCCCCTAATTTCCAGCCCCTCTGGGTTTTGCCTCACTGAGCTCTGAGCTCAAATTCTGAGCTCAGAACCCTCCAGTCCTTGCTGCAACCCCCAAAAACCTGAGAAATGTCCCAACCTGTGGGGTCCCACAAGCTTTGGGACCCTGATTTGTTGTTAGAAATTTCTTTTTCAGCCCATGTGTTTAAAGGGTGAGACAACGCTTCTCAGTTTTTTGGTTTCAAGGTTGTTTATTGTTTATTATTTTTTATTTGTAATTTTTTTTTTTTGTTTGTTTAGCCCAGGCCTGCTCAGCAGGACACCCTGCCTGCCCCCAGGGTGGTGTTATCTTTATATACAAAAAACTGTGTATGACATGTTTACAATTATTCCCCAATATCCATCACCTATGTTAGACAGTGAGCTTCTACTTTAAATTAATCTAAAAGTGCCAAAATCATCAGTGAAGATGGAGAAGAAGAAGAAGAAGAAGAAAGGCTGGACACACTCAAATTTCTCCATCTTTTTTCTAAAAACTCCTGTACAAAAAATCTTAAAATTTACATTTACACCCTGTGATACACTAATTATTACATTATTCAAACTGCTGTGGTTTTTATCTCTTCATGTGAAGGTGGCAGTTTGCTCCATGGTTCGTGATGGAGCCCGCTGGGGTTCTGGGCTGTGTGCCAGGGATCTGAGCCCCCTGGCAGGGGTCTGGGCAGCTCTGGACTCCCAGAGGGATGTCCCGAGCTCTGACACCAATCCTCCCCTACAGGGTAAAATTCCACATTGTCCCTCTATCCTCCAGTCCTTGCTACATCCCCCAAAAACCTGAGAATTATCCCAATCCTCCCCTACAAGGTAAAATTCTACACTGTCCCCCTGTCCTCCAGTCCTTGCTGAAACCCCAAACCTGAGAAATATCCCAATTCTGCCCCACAGGGTAAAATTCCACATTGTCCCACTGTCCTCCAGTCCTTGCTACATCCCCCAAAGCTGCCCCAAACCCTGAGAAATATCCCAATTCTGCCCCACAGGATAAAATTCCACATTGTCCCTCTGTCCCCTGGGCTGGCTCCCCAGCTCCCTGCCCCAGCTCCTGCCTGGCATTTTCTGCTGGATTTGCTCATCACTCAATTCCCTGTGCTGTGTCATTATTGACCTGCCAGGGCAGAGCAGATTCCAGGGCTGCAGTTCAAATCCAGGAGGAGTTTTAAGGACTGGGTTTTATTTCCCCTCTCCTGGATGGACTTTCCTGCTGCCCAGGGATGTCCCCGTGGGGAGTAACAAATGACACGATTTCCTCGTTTAGAAAATGATCTGACTCCTCCTTTATTCAAATAATTGACCCCTTTTACACCTTTTATTCAAACACCTGACCCCTTTTACACCTTTTGTTCAAACACCTGACCCCTTTTACACCTTTTATTCAAACAACTGACCCCTTTTATAACTTTTATTCACACAGCTGACCCCTTTTATACCTTTTTGGACAGGCCACTCTCACTGCTAGGGAGAGTGATATAAATCTTCACCCACATTGGCCAAAGAGACATCAGAGAAACAGAAGGAATCCCATAGAAAGAACCCAAACCATTAAATAATCGTTACAAAAAACCATGGCAAATTCGATGTTCAGGCTGTGAGAACAGACCCTGAGATCCAAAACACCCTGAAGGAACAGAACTGACTTAGGAGCTGGGAAAAGCAGCCTGGCCAGGGCCCCCAGCTCCTGCAGGAGGGAGGAGCTGGTGCAGGCAGGAGCCCAAGGAGCCCAGATTGTGTCCTGGCACTGGGGATGATTCCATCAAATCCCATTTCCACGCTCCAGGGCTGGGCAGGGCGTGCTGGCCAGGCTGCAGAGGGTTTGATGGACAGGGGGAATGCTTTCCCTGGAGGGGTGAAGTGTTTGCAGCCTGGCACTTGGAGGAGTTTTTCACCTCAGTGCAGATGAGGGTGGGGTTATAAATTATTAGATTGTAAAAGGCTGCAGGTTTCAGGGTCAGAAATCCACTCAAATATTGCAATTACTGGGGGGAGCTGTGTCCTGTTCCCTGTCCTGGCTTCAGTGGGAGCATCTTTTCCCAGAAGGGATCATGGCTGTGAGCTCCCAGAGTTATTCCTGAGGAAATCACATCCCCTGAGAGCCCAGCTCTCTGAGTGCTCCCTGTTTGAACAAGGAAAAAGCTGCAGGTGCACAAATCACCTTTGAAAAACGTTCCAGGGATGGCTTAGCCTGGATTTCCCCATGCAGTGACCCCAGCCCGAGGTGGAGGACAGGAGATCACCAAATCACTCGAGATCAGCAGCACAGCCCAGCATTTCCTGCCTGCCTCAATCTAATTAATTAATTCCTCACTTAGGAACCAGCCCTGTCTCCTTGGAGTGCTGACTGGAGACTTTCTCTATCTCCACATATCATTAACCTGAGAGTATAAAGCCCTTTCCTGAGGGGAAGGAGCATTTGTTTGCTGAGAAGCAGCAGAAACAGGCAGGAAAATCAATTTTACACTGCAAGATTTAGAGTTGAATTAAAGAAATCCTTCCTGAAGGCCATGTCAAATAAAGACATCAGCTGTGAGGCAGCTGAGGGATGTCACAGAGCAGAAATATTCTGCTTTAAGGCTTGGGTTTGTGCTGCCACAGGTGCCAAACGTGACACACGCTTTCCTGAGGGGGAAAAAGTTCCACTCAAGGCTGCAGTTCCACCCACTGTTCAGAGCAGTGTCTATTTTACATATTAAATGGAATTTATTGGTTAATGAAAGCTGCCAAAATCTCAAGTGAGAAAAAGATTATCAGGATTTAGATTTTGGACAGTTTGTGGCCAAGTTCCCAATTGCACCCCAAGCTCTGCAAACATTCAAAATATCCACCCTGACCTTACACACCCCTGGAGGTGCCCAAACACGGGTACTTTATTAATTTACATTTTTTAAGGCTCATTTGAGACCCAAGAGCAGCATCCACACATTGATATTTTGTGAATAACGAGTCCAACTGAGGAAAAAAAAAAACCACCTCATCCATCCTGCACATGAGTGTGATCAGGAAAACCCACTGATGGATGAGCCACGAATAAAAACCTTCATTTATCAGCCTGTCTCAAGCCTGAAATTCTTACTTTTTTTCCCCCCCAGCTACAAATCTTGACTGAAAAGAAGCTTTTGATCACCTGCCTCAAAGCAGAAAGGCCCAAAGCTGCTCCTGAGGGGCAGCACTTCCAACCCTGCTGGTGAAATCCCTGCTGGCACAGGGAGAAGGGAAGGGTTAGGATGTGAAATCCCCTTGGGAAAGATCTCCAAACATCAGCTGGGATCACCCTGGGGCTTTTTACTCCGAGCCAGAGAGGGAAAAGTGTGTAAAGGTTGAAGCTCTTGGCTTCTAAAATAAAAAAAAAATCCTTTCACTCCTCCAAAAGAGGGTTTGGAATATGAAAAAGCTCGAGGAGATCATCAGAATTTAAGAAAGAATAAATTCCTGGGCAGACAGGTTGCCTCTCACTAATACCATGCAGAGGTATTGAACAGCCTGCAGCAAGGAGGGCAGGGATAAATGCAGGTGGGAAGCTTGGATGGGTCAGAATTCCTGTCCTGGCACTGGGTTAGAGCTAAAACCAGTGAGGTTTGGTGGGAGATGGGATTGCAGTGCAGAGAGTTGGAAAAACAAACCCCGAGGAATATCGAGCTCTTTATATGGACACCTTCAAATTGCTGTAAAATCCCAATATCCTTCAAACATCTGGGAGTCAAAAGTTGCATTTTAATCCCAGAGCAGCTTTTTTCTCCAAGGTCAGGAGTCCATGGATGCTCTGAGCCTCCTTTGTTCTCTTCTCCATCTCTGATCACTTTTTTTTTTTCTCTTCTCCATCTCTAATCACTTTTTTTTAAGCTTTCACAGCTCCCTCAGAACACTCTGGGTGTTAAGCCAGCCCAGACAAGAGAGGGGATAAAAAAAAAAAAAGCCACACTGAAGTGACATTCACACAAATAAACAATCGAGCAGGGGAGGCTGCAGCTGCCTCTCTGCTTTATTTCTTTCAGATTGGTTCAGAAATCCAAATGAACTCAGTCTGGGCACAGCAATTGGGCTCAGTCTCCTTTTCTTCCCCCTGAAGGGTGGCACAGCTCCCTTTATTGTGCTGCTTCCCCGTGGATTCAAACTTGGAATCGACGAACTGGCAGAGAGGAGTTTGGGTGGGATATGGGGAAGAAATTCTTCCCTGTGAGGGTGGAGAGGCCCTGGACAGGCACAAAAACCCTCAGCAGGGGGGTGGAATGGGGAGGGCTTTAAGGTCCTTTCCAACCCAAACCATCCCAGAGTAAAAAAAATTGAATAAATCTGATCACTGAGAGGAGAATCCTGCTGTTCCTTGGGTTTCTCACTCCTCCATCATGTCTGATGTGATCCCAGGCTTCACTTTTTTCAGAAGAGCCCAAACTCTGGTGGCACTGAAAGCCTTTGCAGCTTTGTGACCAGAAGAGCCCAGAAAACAGCTCAGAATCCCAGACCTGAGCTGGCAGGGACCCAAAAGAACTCTCAGCCTGATGCAGCAGCAGGGGAACTGGGAGAACTGGGTTTGCTGGTGGCCCAGCTGCAGCTCCACTGGGAGCTCTGGCTTTTCTGGCAGCTCCTGGATTGCCAGCAGCTCCGGGATTTCTGGTTTTATTTACCCCAAACCCAGCAGAACGAGCTGCATTTTGCCCTCCCAGCTGTCCCTGTGTCAGGGCTGGGCTGAGCCCTTCCCCTCGGATTTTCCAGGCGATTCCTCTCTCTGGAGCTCAGGGATGCCCTGCCCCGAGCTTCCCCCTCCTCAGGAAATTCTGCACACACAGGGAAATCGAGGAGCACAAAGGCTGCCTCAAACACTCCCCAGTGTCTTTATTTTAGAGCAGCTGGAACCTGGAAAACAGGCGGCCAAGAAACTCCTTTCTATTATTTTTTTTCTATTATTTCCATTTTTTTTCTATCACTTCTGTTATTTCTATAACTTCTGTTATTTCTATTATTCCTCATCTACTTCAGAAGCCTGAAACACAAAGCTGGGGATGAACAAGTTTCCTCCATCCTCTAATTTTATGGAATAAAACCCCAAACAAGGTTTCAAAGCTCAGCTTCTGTTTTTCCTTGCAGGGGTGAACTCACAGCAGCCCCTGCACTTTCCAACACCAGAGCCTAAATTAGCTGGGATATTTTGCAAGCACATTTATTTTTCCATGCTTTATATGCTCCCCATGCTGAGGATTGAAACTTAAATTAATATTTATGAAAAAACTCCTATTGGTGTCAAAAGTACCTGGACCAAGCACAGAATTTCTTGACAAAAGAGCTTTTTTTCCTGTATTATCCTTTGCAAATATGTGGCATAAATAATATAAAGTGTACTAAAGTGTTTACAGCCCCTCAGATAAATTTAGATTCCTGTGTGCAGAAGCCTGGATAATGAAAAGGAATATTAAAATATGAGCAGCAATTCTGGTGATTAACATTTAGTACCAAATAAAAATTGAGATCACTGAAGGATGTGGAGTCTAATGGGCAAAGCTGACAGTTAATTTAACCTGCAGGAGAACTGCAAATGTGCTTGTACCTCCAATTTATATTATTTTTTAACATTTTTACCAGGCATGAGTCCAAGCAGCAAAAATTTAAACCAGAAAAGTCCCTTCAATGCCTTGTTTTAAGTCGGTTTTATGATAATAAAGTGAAAACACATTTCAAACAGAAGATCCGGAATGATTTACCCTGAATGATTTACACTTATTTATTTTGATCTTTGTGGGCTTTCAGAGAGGTGGCTGGGAAGGAGAGTAACTGGGAAATAGGGAGATGACGCCTGAGAAGAAAACATCCCATAAAAATCCCTGTGGAATTAAAAAAAACCCCCCATGTTTAAAGCAGGAAACACGAGATTTAAGGCAAAGTGGAGCATTTTAAAAAGATGAAAGCAGACCTAGGGAATGGGTCTGGCTGTGGTGCCACATCCACAGGGCTGGAAAGAGCAGGAAAATCTTCCCCAAGGAAATTTCCTTTGGAAGGGAGGGGAGGAAGGGCCTGATCAATATTCTTAGTCATAGCTGGCTTATTTAATTACGTGGGGATGAGCTCAGGTTTAACCAGATTTTGTTTTTTTTCCAACTCAGGCTATTAAAAAGCTTTTCCTATAAATATCCCTGAGCCCCAGGGGAGGGACCCTGCACTGCCAACCTCCAATTTCACCCAAATTCATCCCCAGGAAGCTCTGGACGCCCCCCCTGAGCCCATCCTGCAGGGATCCATCTCCCCCAGGATGTGCAGGGTGCCTGGAACTCTGTCAGGAGCCTCTCTGGATGATTGAAATCCTGCCTTAAAAGCATCCAGGGTGCAGAGCTGGAGGCTGATGCGGGGCCAGGGGTTAATGCAGGGCTGCAGGAGAACATTTCATCTGCACAGAGGGACGGGCAGGGCAGATATTGATTTATTTGTTTGTTTATTGGCTGGTGTTTGGCCCCTTAAAAGGGGGGAGAAATGCTGTTCCATCAGCAGCAGCACAATGAAAAGGAAAACTCCTCTCTGTCGAGCAGCTCTGCTCTCCCTGGAGGAGCCCTGAGCCCCTGCCGTGTCCTGGTGGCGTTCCCGAGGTGGGGACAGTGGCACCGGCACCCCAAATCCGGGCAGAAATCGGGCACGGGGAGGCTGGGCTGCTCCGGAGAGCCCGAGCTGGCCCGAGCCTGGCTGCCCTGCAGAAAGAGAGCTCCTGGCCAGGACACCTGGGGAAGGGGGGCTGCGAGGGATCCTGGAATATCGGCTCGGGTGGGGCTGGGGACCTTTAATAGTGGGAATGTCCTGCTGGGAAGGGCAGGGAGGGATCCTGGAATATCGGCTTCGGGAAGGGCTGGGGAGCTCAGAGCCCTCTAACAACGGGAATGTTCTCCTGGGCAGGAGGGGATGGATGGATGGATCCTGGAATATCAGGATCGGGAAGGGCTGCGGACCTTTAATAATGGGAATGTCCTGCTGGGCAGGAGGGAATGGATCCTGGAATATCAGCTCGGGAAGGGCTGGGGAGCTCAGAGCCCTCTAACAACGGGAATGTTCTCCTGGGCAGGAGGGCAGGGAGGGATAGATCCTGGAAAATCGGCTCGGGAAGGGCTGGGGACCTTTAATAACAGGAATCTCCTCCTGGGCAGGAGGGCATGGATGGATCCTGGAACATGGGCTCGGGAAAGGCTGGGGAATCTTTAATAACGGGAATGTTGTCCTGGGCAGAATGTGCTCCTGGCAAGGACACCTCGGGAAGGAGGGCAGGGATGGATCCTGGAACATGGGCTCGGGAAGGGCTGGGGATCTTTAATAACAGGGGTGTCCTGCTGGGAGGAGCTGGGGGAGTGGGTGGGGTGTGATGGATGAGCTCTGCCTGCAGCCAGCAGCAATCTGGGGACAGCTGAGCAGCAGCTCCCGAGGCTTTCACCCACTGCCTTTTAAAAAGCTCTGCTTTGACTTAAATGTCATGTTTCCTCAATAAAGACATGTTAAAAACAAAATCCACAGGGATTTTTAGGGGATGTTTTCTTCTCAGGCGTCGTCTCCATATTTCCCAGTTATTCTCACTCCCAGCCACCTCTCCGAAAGCCCACAAAGATCAAAATAAATCAATAAGTGCAAAACACCCAGGGTGAAACATTCCACGTTTCCTGTACAAAATGCGTTTTCATTTTATTTTCCTCAAACCCATTTAAAACAAGGCATGGGAGCTGTTCCTAAATGACTTTCCCGCTTTCAATTCTCACTTCGTGCGCCAGCCAAGCACCTGCTCCCTGCAGCCAATAAAGAACCCCGCAGATGGGTGCTTGCAGGGGATCTGACCCTGAACACCTGGGGGATTCCGAGTTACAGCCACTCTGCCCCTGCAGCCACCGGGGAGCTGCACCTGCTGTGCCCATCTGCGGGAATCACTCTGACATCTGCACACAAAGCCCTGCAGTCAGTCAGAAAGTTCCTAGAGCTGGGTTTCCCCCACCCCGGGGCTGTGGCAGAGCCCAGAGGGAGCTCGGCAGGGCTGGGCTGTCCCTCCTGCCCTGCTGCTGTCACCCTGGCAGCAGTCTCGGTCCCCTCGGGGGGGGACAGAGAGCCTGTCCCACCCAGGAGCACCGGGGAGGGGACCCAGGGGTCAGGGGTGGGGGAGCAGCTCTCAGAGCCCCCCTGCTCACCAATTCCTCAGGGAGAGGTGAGCCCCCAGCAGCACAGCCAGGAGGAATTTTGTCTGACAAAAAAAAAAAAAGCAAAACACCATAAATCGTGAGCCTGCTTTTCCTCCAGGTTTCGGTGGCCCTGCTCTGCCCAGGATGTGCTGATGTCTCAGCCCAGGACAGATCCTGCAGGATGAGCAGGGACTGACCCCAGATCCTGCAGGATGAGCAGGGACTGACCCCAGATCCTGCAGGATTTAGCAGTGTCTCCAGATCCTGCAGGATTTGGCAATGTCTCCAGATCCTGCAGGATTTAGCAGTGCCACCAGATCCTGCAGGATGAGCAGGGACTGACCCCAAGCCAGCAGGGCTGCGGGATGCCACACAACTTCCCTAATTCCCATTTCCTGACTGGTGTAACCACACCAGAGCCTCCGAGCCCTCCGGCCCTGCTCCTCCCCTGCGTTAATTAACGGCATTTTGCACATTAATGTCATTTTACACATTAATGCCATTTTACACGTTAATGCCATTTTACACGTTAATGCCGTTTTACACATTCTCGGTTGGCATTTTACACATTAATGGCAGTTCACACATTAATGTAACTTTACAATTAATGCCATTTTACGCCTGGCCCTGTGTCTGGCCACTGGAAGGATCCTGCCACGAGCGAGACAAACCCACACGGGAGCTCCCGTGTCTCCTCCCGCTCGGAATTTTTCCCGTCGGAATTCGGGCTCGCGTTCCCCTCGCAGCTCTGGGGATGGTTTGTGTTTGATTGTTTGATTTTTCTGCTGCCAGAGACTCCCCGGGGCAGAAATCCAGAGATGTGCCTGGAGGAAGGAAGGAAGGAGAAGGGAAAAGAGAGGAAAAGAGAGGGAGGGAGGGAATTTGGGCTAAACCCTCTCTGGAAGGGAAGGGCAGCTCCGAGTTTGATGTCACAGCCCTGACTCAGCAGCTCTCGGAGGCACTGAACGATTTTCACTCCTCTTGGAGGCCTTGAAAGATTTTCTCACCTTCGTGGACTCAAAAAAAAATTGGCCCAAAGCCACGCTTTTCCCAGTCCCCGCCAGCTCCTCAAGAACCAGGTTTTTTTGACAGCTAAAATGGAAAAAGTAAGTGCAGAGTAACCGTGGTGTCTGGTCCTCAGAGTTTAAATTTCATGTCTTGCGAAAAATAAAAAGGATCTATTTTTGTACCAGCCTCTCAGAACGTGTTCTCTGCATTCCATGGAAGTGCTATCATTACTGGTAATTATAATTCCAGCCCATCATGACTCAGCCAGCCACCAGCACCCAGCGCAGCCTCCGCGGCCGCCTCTGGAATGTGCGGCTCACGCCGGGACTTCTCCACATTTCCCCGGGAGAAAACGCAGAAAACCCACCTTAGAATATGGGAATTTCTGAATATCCCCCTCACCCCCAGCACGGCTCTGCCTCTCATCTGAAACCAGCGCTTCCCTGGAATTCCAGGGAGGATTTCCCGGATTCTGCGCTGGTTTCCGAAGGTGGAGGGAAGCGAGGAAAGCCTCGAAAGCGGAGCTGTGGGTGCAGTTTAATTCAGCAGCAGAGGATTTGGGAAGGAGCAGCCTCGCACAGACCGTGCTGACTCAGAGAGCACTTCAGGCAGAGGAGGGAGGGAGAGGGAGGAAAACGATCCTTCCATCCCTGCGGAGATGGAGAGGGAAAGGGACGATCCCAAAATGATCCTTTCATTTTTTTTTTCCTGTAATAATTCCTGCGGGATGCAATTCCTGGAAAGGGATGGCCCCATATCCATAACGACCCCAAAAGTGAGAGAGAAAATGACCCCAAATCCTCCCCAGGGACAGCAACACCCAACGACCTGGGAAGGAACAAACTGAATTTGTTGCTGTTTGGGTTCCCCCTTAATGTCAGGGGAGATGAAACAGAAAATGNGGAGGAAAACGATCCTTCCATCCCTGCGGAGATGGAGAGGGAAAGGGATGATCCCAAAATGATCCTTCCATCCCTGCGGAGATGGAGAGGGAAAGGGATGATCCCAAAATGATCCTTCCATCCCCGCGGAAATGGAGAGGGAAAGGGATGACCCCAAATTATTCTTATTTTTTTTTTCTTTTCTGTAATAATTCCTGTGGAATGTAATTCCTGCAATACAGGAATTACAGGAATTCCTGTATTACAGGAAGTACATGTAATTCCTGTAATAATTCCTGCGGAGATGGAGAGGGAAAGGGACGATCCCAAAATGATCTTTTCATCCAAGGGAAGAGGGAAAAGGATGGCCCCAAAAGGATCCTTTCATTTTTTTTCCTATAATAATTCCTGCGGGATGCAATTCCTGCAATACAGGAATTACAGGAAGTACATGTAATTCCTGTAATAATTCCTGCGGAGATGGAGAGGGAAAGGGACGATCCCAAAATGATCCTTTCATTTTTTTTTTCCTGTAATAATTCCTGCGGGATGCAATTCCTGGAAAGGGATGGCCCCATATCCATAACGACCCCAAAAGTGAGAGAGAAAATGACCCCAAATCCTCCCCAGGGACAGCAACACCCAACGACCTGGGAAGGAACAAACTGAATTTGTTGCTGTTTGGGTTCCCCCTTAATGTCAGGGGAGATGAAACAGAAAATGTGATTGCTGGCAAAAGATTTTGAGAATATGGAAACTGTAAGTGAGATTGAAATGAAAGCTTTGAGACAACAAACATTAATTATTGAACAACTAAAAAACAATGGTATGACCAACTGAAAGTAATCCCCTTTTAATGAAACAACACCCTCTGATCACAGACAGCTCCAAAAGTCAGAGCAGACCCCCCAGCTTGGCAGAAGGGCTCCAAAAAGCAGTTTTTAAGGTTTAAAATATAACACAGCATGGTAATGTAATGATTCTTACAGGCTGTATGTAAATGCTACAGGATTATATCTTGTACTAGATTAGGCAGTGAAAATTGGAATATTCAGCACAGAGGATTTATTGTATTGTAACAAAAACTTTGCTCTTGATTGCTCTAGATATATTTCTTTCTCTTGTTCTCTATTTTTTTTCTTTTTTTGCTCTCCCTTGGCCCTGCTCAGAGCTGTGCACCCAACAATAATAACAATGACAATAACAACAATAATAACAATAATAACAATGACAATAATAATAATAACAATCACAATAATAACAATAATAACAATAATGACAATGACAATAATAATAATAACAATCACAATAATAACAATAATGACAATAATAACAAGAATAACAATAATAACAATGACAATAATAACAATAATTGCCCTTTGCAATAACCCCAAATTCCAAAACCTGACTTCAGAGATCTCTCGTCTCTTTTTTAAACTCTCACAAGTTTAAAAATTCACCAGTGAAATTATTGATTTTCTTGCTGGGAGCCTCTGCAGGATTCGATTTGATTTGTATGTATTGCTTCCCTCCTAATCAGCTTACAGTTATTTCTGCTAAGAATATTCTTCAGGCATTGAGAGAACAAGACAGGAGACATTACAGTGAAATTCCACCCAAAACCAGCTCAGATTTTTGCACAAAGCTTGCCCAGGCTCCTCTGAGCTCTTGGGCCAAAGTGATAATTAATATTATTAAATTCTCCTTTTTTTTTTTTTGACAATAAAGCACGAGGTGAACCCTCCAAGCAGCTCTGCTCGAACGGGCCCTTCTTTCTTAATTTCGTTGTGAAACCTCTCTAGCTCTGCTCAGGAAAATAAATTCTATTTCTGTGCAGCATCTCCACAAGAAGTGATCCGCAGAGGGCTCAGCAGCAAGGTGGACTCTTCCTTCAGTGCTAATTAAAAAGAAAAATCAGGAGTCACTGTGGCTGTGTGGGGCTGTCACCGAGCTGCAGCCTCTCATTGCTGCCTCTCACAGATCAATTAAAGCTCCAGCAGGAGAGCAATTAACCCAGATCCAAATGAGACTGGCAGGAGAAATGTTAGATTAGACTATTTCTGAATTATTTGATATGATATTATTATATTATATTATATTATATTATA
>VXBS01007135.1:46461-69063 GCA_013400255.1 Sitta europaea
GGGGACGAGCGGAGTGGTCCGGGCATCGCCGAGGGGAGGGGACGAGCGGAGTGGTCCGGGCATCGCCGAGGGGGGGGGACGAGCGGAGTGGTCCGGGCATCGCCGAGGGGAGGGGACGAGCGGAGTGGTCCGGGCATCGCCGAGGGGGGGGGACGAGCGGAGTGGTCCGGGCATCGCCGAGGGGAGGGGACGAGCGGAGTGGTCCGGGCATCGCCGAGGGGGGGGGACGAGCGGAGTGGTCCGGGCATCGCCGAGGGGAGGGGACGAGCGGAGTGGTCCGGGCATCGCCGAGGGGGGGGGACGAGCGGAGTGGTCCGGGCATCGCCGAGGGGAGGGGACGAGCGGAGTGGTCCGGGCATCGCCGAGGGGGGGGGACGAGCGGAGTGGTCCGGGCATCGCCGAGGGGAGGGGACGAGCGGAGTGGTCCGGGCATCGCCGAGGGGGGGGGACGAGCGGAGTGGTCCGGGCATCGCCGAGGGGAGGGGACGAGCGGAGTGGTCCGGGCATCGCCGAGGGGGGGGGACGAGCGGAGTGGTCCGGGCATCGCCGAGGGGAGGGGACGAGCGGAGTGGTCCGGGCATCGCCGCGGGAGGTGATGCCCGGAGTGGTCCAGGCATTCCGTCACTGCTGGGATGCGCGGAGCGGCGCGGGCCGGACCTCGCCCCGAGGCTGCTGGACAGCTCCGGCGATCGCAGCAGCGAAGGGATGCTTGGACAGCTCCGGCCGTCACGGCAGGGAAAGGATGCTTGGGCAGCTCCGGTCATCGCAGCAGTGGAGGGATGCCTGGGCAGCTCTGGCCACCCCGCGGGCGCGGCCTCGCCTCATCATTTCAGCCCTGTGTCATTGTCTCAGCCCTCTCCTTATCATCTGAGCCCTGTCCTCATCGTCTCAGCCCTCTCCTCATCATCTGAGCCCTGTCCTCATCGTCTCAGCCCTGTCTCATTCTCTCAGCCCTGTCTCGTCTCAGCCCAGTNCTGAGGAAGCCTGGCAGTGTTATTTGTCCTTTCATTACACGAAAGCAGCAGCAGCAGGCACAGGGTGGTTCCCAGCCCTGGCAGAACACACTGATACCTGATTCCTTGAGATTCCCTGGAGCCTAGTCTGTCTGAGACATGGATCACAGAGACAGGGCATTTATCCTTGTCTAATCTGGCTAATACAGAGATTAAATTGGACAGCTGCATTGCAGCTACCTCTGGGCCAGGTTATTACCACTGGTTGATTAAAACAAAGCAGCATTTATGTAGGAGAGATTTATCAGAGGTTAATCAGATAATTGAGCACAGGCTGCATGGGAGGCTCAAAAAGACAATGAGAATTCACCTCTTGGAGTCAGAAGGGCAAATATATCACAAAACAGACTTTTGAGGGTTTTCTCAGGGAAGGAATAAAAGCCAGTGGAGACTGGGGGGCATTTATTGGACAGATACCACAAAAATGCTGAGGTGCTCCCCAAGAAAGGGAACATGTGTGAATTAATGTGCCTGTCAGTAATTGCAGTGGTAATTGGGTATTTCTGGCACAGACACAGGTTTGTTTAATAGCAGCCTTTTAGGAAAGGTAGAGCAGGGTGGAGCTAATGCATTCCCCACTATTTTCCAGTGACCTCACAGGGAGCATCATCTGTTGTCTGACAGTTTCTCCATAGGTTTCAGGGTATTTAAACACGAGGATCACTGAGCTGTGAAGGGCAATGCCTGGTACAAAGCTGCAGTCCTGAGCTCAGTCTGCATTGAATGAACCAAGAGCTCATAAAGGCTGAAGTGTCATTTATATCCCAGCACTGCTGCTGGAAGACTTTATTCTGCAAATCTACAGAGTCCTCCTGAAGATCAGCGCAGCTGCTCTCAGCAGCCCAGCTTCTGCCTTGATTTTTATTCACCATTTGTTTTTTAAATTCTTGTCGTGGCTGCGTTCATGCATGTCAGAGCAGCCATTCATTATTCAGAACATGCAAAGGAGAGCAGCACAGGTAGAGTTTTCTGTGCTAAACTATTTCATCTTTAGCAGAGATTGGGCTAGAAAGGGGAAGAAATGAGGAATAGAGACACTGTAGAGAGGAGGATTCCCAGCACGCTGGTCAGGGATTCAGGGAGCTGATATTTTCTGGGATACTCAGCTCCTGCAAAATGAAATACCTTGTTTCATGCCAATGGATTTATGCTAATCTGCCCTGCAGCAACCTGAGCACAAGATTTTATTATTAATGCTGTCTTTTATTATGCCATGAATTAATAAAGGAATGTACCTCAGCTTGCAAAAACCACTGTGCCTCAGATCCCAGCAAAACAAGACTTGTAACTGTAGGTTGTTGATCTTCCTTCTCCCATTTTTTTTGAGTGGAAAACCCTTTGCTGAGTGCCAGGGGGATGTGGAGGAGTCTGCATTGTGGAACCTCTGTGGACCTCTGCACTCCAAGGAAAAGAAAGCCACTCCTGAAGGCATCCACCTCCCCAAATTTGTATTTCCAGGCACAGGGGAATGCTGACAGACTCCTTAATTCCCTTTGTGTCCCTTCTGTTGCTTTCTGCATAATGCAGAGGACAATCAAGCCCCTGGATGTGTTCCTGTCAGAAAAATCAATATAGTGAGCAGAGGAAGGGCTCCAGCCAGGGTGGAGTGGCCTGTGCCCCTTGTCTCACCTGCAGCAGCTCAGCATTGTCTCCCTTTGCCCCTGCTGCAGCTGGAGCTGTCCCCTCACTGGTTTAACTGGGTGTGAGTGTCCCCAGGCCACCAAGACTTCAGGCAGAGAACACCAAACCCAGGCTCACCTCTTGGAAACATTCCCTTGATGCCTTCAGGAGCTGCCCTGGCACAGAGAGCACAGCCAAAGGACAGAGCAGGGATTTATTGAAGGGATTTATTGAAGGGATGTATTGAAGGGATGTATTAAAGGGATTTATTCACACCTGGGCAGTGCCAGAGCCCGGCTGGGCACCCCCAGGCTGGACCCAAACTGGGCACAGGAATGAACAGCCGGGCACCAGGGCTCACACTGGGGTCAGTTCTGCTCCATTTGCAGATTGGAGCTCACTGGTAATTACAGCTGCAGGTGATGAAGCTCCAGCCTCCCTGGTTTGTCTCCTCCCCTCACTGCTGGTTTTGTTCCTGGCTCTGAAAGTTGTCCTGAGCTGGAGCAGGAATTGTTTTGTGTCCCTGCTCTGTGAACAGAGCTCCCCAACACTGAAAATAAAACCCAGAACCACACACTAAACAGCACAGAATCTGAAAAACACAAAAGCTAAAACTTAAAGCATCGCCCTAAATAATGCAAATTATTCTGAGGGATGATGCAGAACTGAAAAGGCAGCTGAGCCCCAGCCCTGGCAGTGCCCAAGGTGTGGAGCAGCCTGGGATAGTGGCAGGTGTCCCTGCCCGTGGCTGGGGGTGGCACTGGATGAATTTTGAGGTCCCTCCCATCCCAACCCATTCCGTGATCCCAAATCCCACTGCTGCCCGAGGAAAAGCAGCAACTCCGTGGCAGAACATTCCTAAATAACATAAATAACAACCCCTGACCTGCAGCTGGCATTTCCTCAAGGGAAACTCCCACCTGAGCACCAAGAAATTCCCTGAATGCACCCAGGGAACTCTGGTGGGGTTTGCCTTTCTGCCCTCTTTTTAATCAAAAAATTTCCCATCAGAAACTACAACAGGGTGGAGCCTTCCTTGTCTGGAAGGAGCTGAGCCTGCTTAGTTGGGATTTACACAGAAAGCAAGCAGTTAGCAGTCACCAAAAAAACCCCAAAAATATTGGTTTTCCTTTTTTAAAGAAATTATTTCTGCCTCATGAAAGCCCAGCTCTGAGGGAGTGGCATTCCCACGGCTAAAAATGTTTAATAACTCTGATGTCAGGCCTTGTGTATTTGTCTAAAATTATATCAAAGTCTCTGGAGGAGTTGAATTAAAACAGGCAAAAGCAAGTGCTCTGATCTGTTTTAATGAATTGGAACAAAATCTCACATTTTAGGAATTCCTCTTCTAGTCCAAAGAGTCCTTTCAATATGAGGCAACACTCACAGGGATTTCCAAACCAAAGCAGAATTTTGTCTGCAAGGACTGAACTACTTCTGGGAGGCTCAGAAGAAATGCAAATAAGTGTTTAATTTCTCTCCTTTGAAGCACTATTTGCTTTGTTGGTGCCAGATATAGCAAGTGCCTGGGCAGCTTTCATTATTTTATTATTATTTACACCAATTTCTGCACACAGTAGCAGCAATTTGCTCACTTTGAGTTTGTTCTGTCTCTTGATTACACGAGCTAGAGGAAGCAGGCAGCCAGTTCTTTCATCTGAGCTCTGTCAGAGCTTAATTAGAAGATTCATTAATTAGCTTTGTTTATTTGTTGGATCAGGCCTCCAAACTCGGCCACAACATCTGATGGCAGATCCCAGGGTTGGTTCTTAGCTCCCACAATCGATTAAATGGATGTTCTGCTTTTGGTTCCAGCAGTTAAACATCAACTCAGAGGGTTTGGGGACAAATCCTGCAGTGGTTTGGGTTAAAAAATCCATATTTTTGTACCCCCTGCCATGGGCAGGGCATCTTCCTCCAGGGCAGGCTGCTCCAGCCTGGCCTTGTTGTGGTGAATAATATAAATATGAATTTTCTCCTAAACAGCTTGGGGAGCTCTTCTGACTCTGTTTATTAGAAACAAATATAATATTTTATACATGTTGCCGCAGACCACTGTGATTGGTGAAAGAAAGAAACCCTGCACCCATTAAACCAAGGGGACAGCAAGAGAGAGTCTGAACTACAGAAAGGATTCTAAACACGAGTTTTTGTTATTTAAACAAAACCTGGTGTTTATGTTCAAGCTGTGAGAAACCCAAAACATCAGCAAAACACAGAGCTTCAGAAACCCAGAAACTGCAGCCCTGGAAAACCCAGACTGCAGCCTTGGGCACTTCCAGGCATGGGACAGCTTCTCTGGACAGATAAAACTCCTGAAAAACCCCTCCCAGCCATTTGGAAGGAGATCATTTATCAGTTTGCAAAGTCTCGTTGCTTTAATTTGGTTTGTGCCCCTGTGAGCAGCGAGGGCTGCACCAGAACTGGGTTTAAACTCATTTTAGACCCCACTGGAGCCCCCACTGAACTGCTGAGCTCAGCTGGGCTGAGCTTTGTCCTGTCCTAAATGGAACCAGCCCCATCCCTGCTGCAAAGATTGGAGTGTTCCCCAACAATAATTCCATTTTTGTGGCGTTGGTTGAGGGCTGGGTGCTGCAGGAACCTGTGCTTGGACAAATGCAGCTGGTTCAGCAGGAGAAATTTCACATCCCTCATGCTCTGGGTCCTCATAGCAGCAGCAATATCCACAGGGAAGCAGTGGAATATTCCCTGTTTTCCCATTTTTGCTGTGCTGAAATAAGTCCTGCTGGTGACAGGGCAAAGAGAGAAAACTCTTCTCAAAGAGAGAATTTACAACACAGCTGAGAGCACAGGAAGGCTCATAATGCAGCCAGAGACTCCAATTCCTTCCCAAAATTTTCCAGTATGGATAAAAATAAAAATAAAGATAAAGCATGGGTCCAAAAGAGCAGTTATTTGTATAAATTTATTTTTAATAAATTTTATTAAAAAATAAATATTTTTTTTTTATTGCATGAGCAATTAAAAAGTGCAGAGATTTTAGAGCTGTGGTTTTATCTGCAGGGAGCTGAAGCAGAGAATTCCAGCATGGACTTCCGTTGGTCACAGAAAGGGGATGAACAGCTGAAGAATACATTCTCAATAAGTCAGCTATCCCAATATTCGGGCTATTTTTTCCCCTTGCTGCACTAAAATCCACGTGTGGTGCTCACAAAGCCACCCTGGAGTGAGTGAATCACCACCCCAACATGCATTTATTGGGAAGATGTAAAAATCCCTTTATTCCCCCAGTCTGGCACGGGCTGCTGCTCCATAAAACACTGATCCCAGGGAGAAATAAAGCTGGGAGAGCTGTGCTGCAGTGGGGCTGATGTGCCCAAAATCCTGAATTCTGCAGCCAAAGCATCCCACCTGCTGCAGGCTGCACCTCCCTGGGCTGTCCTTAGGATGGGAGCCCAGGGATGGAAGAGGAATCACCTCCATCACTCCGGGTTTATTTTAATATCATCACTTAATTGATGGGTTGCAGAGGACTGCAAACACTCAGCTCCATTTCAGCTGTTTCATCCCTGGCACTTCTCCTCCTGGAGAGAAAAGGCCTTTGCAGCACCCTGGAGCAGAGATGAAATTGTAAATTATCCAGCCTGGAGGAGAGGTTCTCCCAGCAGAGGTTACTGGGAGAATCAGGGGGTTTATTTGCACTACTGATAAGTGAAGATAAGGGGTTGCTGGATTTAATTTTTGCAATTTTTCGAGGCAGATATTTTTGTAATTTTTCTCTGTGCAATTTTTTTCTACTAAAGCTTCACTTCCATTTAAACTGCAGTTGAATTTTCCCTTTTTTTTCCCCTTTAATAACTCTATCTCTTTGTCCTTTCTATAACCCTTGATAAAACCTGCTGCAGATTTCACCTGGGCTGGGCAAGAATGTCCAAATCTGGACTTGCCATCCCTCTCTGCTGACCCAAATCCTGCCTCGGGAGCTCGCCATGCCCGGGGCAGCCTGCACGGAGCTGGGAGATGCTGTGGGAGGGGTAGGATGCAGCAAGGGTTAATCCTGGGTTTGCAGGAAAGCAAGTTCCGGGAATTTGGGGCTCCTCCTGGGAATTCTGCGATTTGGGGGAGCAGGGAGAGAGCAGGAACTCCTCCTGCTGAACTTTTTGGTGCTGCGGGAGAGCCGCAGGGCAAACCCTGAGCCGAGCGTGTCTGCATCCTCAGGGAGGAGTGGGAGGTGGGAAACAGGGATCTGGCCTTTTTCCCGTGGAAAAACAGGGGGAGCTTCTCTTGCAGGAGCCCTGGGCTTTTCCCAAACGTGGTGGTGGGACCCCGGGATCTGCGGGTGCTGTGAGCAGGAGGGAGGAGGGCTCTGAGGTAGAGGAGCCCAGCGAGAGCGCTTTTTCCAGCTGCCTCTCCTCCTCCCTCTGGAAAGCTGCTGCTGCTTCTGCAGCAGGTCCAGCTCCTGGCAAAAGTTCAACGCTGCAGCAGCTTGGAAGGGAGAGGAGAAGGCAGGGAGGGAGGGAGAGAGGAGGGGAGTCCTGCAGAGAGGAGGAGCTCCGGATTTCCAGGCTGCCTTTGGCCAGCAGCAGGGCTGCTGCAAGCCAGGCAAGGGCTGCAAAGAGCCCATTTCCCTTTTCCGTCAGCAATTCCTGCTGTGCCCAGACTTCCAGAGGGTTAAACAGGCTTTTAGCACCTCCAGGCTTCACCTGGAGAGTTGCAGTGTGTGTTTTATAGCACATAAAACTTGCCCAAATGAGCCAAAAATGCTGCAGCAAGAGGGTTAGGATGGGGGAAGAAGAGTTTTGGCCCAGGGAAAACTCTTTGGTTTTTAATGAGAGAAGGGGTCAGGTAAAATTGTATGAGGGGGGGAAAAAGTCCGTTTACAGCCCAAAGCAACAACAGGAGGAAGGTGTTAAATAAGGAATAGAGGGGTTGGATGGGGACAGATGGAAAATCAAGGGGGGGTTTGTAGCTGCCTTGGGACTCTCCTGACACCTTTCCTGAGCACTGACAGAGCCTGTGGGCACCAAGTGCTGCTCCACACCAGGTCCAGGCTGCAGGAACTGGGCCCAGTTCCCCACTGTGGGATTGGGTTCCCCACTATGGGATTGGGTTCCCCACTATGGAACTGGGTTCCCCACTGTGGGATTGGGTTCCCCACTATGGGATTGGGTTCCCCACTGTGGGGTCAAGTTCCCCACTGTGGGATTTGATTTCCTACTATGGGATTAGGTTCTCCACTGTGGGATTGGGTTCTCCACTGTGGAATTGGTTTCCCCACTATGGGATCAAGTTCCCCACTGTGGGATTTGGTNGGATGCTGAGGAGGATGAGGAGGATGATGATGAGGATGCTGATGAGGAGGATGAGGAGGATGCTGAGGAGGAGTAGGAAGATGCTGAGGAGGATGTTGAGAAGGAGGAGGATGATGAGGGAGAGAATGCTGAGGAGGAGGATGACGATGAGGAGGAGGATGCTGAGGAGGAGGAGGATGAGGGAGAGAACGCTGAAGAGGAGAATGCTGAGGAGGAGGATGAGGAGGAGGATGAGGAGGAGGAGAAGAAGGAGGATGCTGAGGAGGAGGAGAATGATGATGAGGAGGATGAGGATGCTGAGGAGGATGAAGATGCTGCTGAGTCACGCCCGCAGCTCCTTTCCTGAGCCTTTCCCGCAGTGACAGTGCTGCAGACAGCTCANGGTTCCCCACTATGGAACTGGGTTCTCCACTGTGGGATTGGGTTCCCCACCTGCCCTCACCCCCCTGACAAACAAACCCCAGTGTTTGTCCCCCGGGCACCTCCCCATGTTGCTGCTGCAGGAGAGCAGCCTCGGCTCTGTGGGTCTGGGAATTTGTCCCATTTCCCCCCTTTTTTTTGCTCCCATGACAATTATTAAATCAATGACAACCCCGTGAGGATTTGGAGCGGTGCGGGGCTAGAGGGATCAGCTGCTCCTGACGAGTGGGAGGTGAAAAGGCAGCGAGGGAGTGAACAGCAGGAACTGGGGGGGCCAGGGAGGGTGGGGGGCCCAGGGAGNGGATGAGGATGCTGAGGAGGATGAAGATGCTGCTGAGTCACGCCCGCAGCTCCTTTCCTGAGCCTTTCCCGCAGTGACAGTGCTGCAGACAGCTCATGCTTCTCCCACAACCTGACTTTTGTTTCTCTTTTCTCCCTCCCCCTCTCGGCTCCCTCCCCTCTCCCGGTCCCAGCCAAAAGGAATCATTGCTTTGAAATAAAGATCTCCGGCTGCAGAGCCCTGAGCGCTGCTGGACCCTTTCCCCCTCGGTGACGGATGGTCCCGTTCCTCCGGAGAGCAGCAATAATCTTTGATGCACTCAGAGAATGCTGCAGCAATTTTCTTTAAAGGAGCCCTCCCGGGCCCTGCATGAGTCAGCAACGTTTCTCCATCAGGGCTGGGGAAAACTTGATTTTTTTTTTCATTTCTTGCAGGAATTGGCAGCAGTAAAAAGCTCTCTGCTGCTGCTTTGCACTGCCTGCTGTACAAGCTGCTCCTTTAACCTCTTTTTCCTCTGGGATTGCTGCAAAAGAGCTCAGTAAAACTGTCAAGAATTGTCCAGAGTGCAGCTCTGGGGAAATGGGAAGGGCGCTGAGGCCAGGCTGGGTGGAGCAGGCTGATTTCCCTGGACCACAATCCAGGTCTGTGATTTCCCTGGATTTCTGCCTGGCTGTGCTGTGAGGCAGGGTGGTCTCTCACTCCACTCCGTGATTCACTTCCTGGAGCAAGCAGGAATGAAGTCATAAATTACTGCTGAGGAGCCTGGAGATCGTGCAGCTGCTGCAAGGCTTTTAATTCAATTTATTAAAGGCTACAGACATCAGCTCCATTCAATCCCCTGCCCAGGAGGAGTGGGGGATGGAGCACCATTAGCAAATGGCATTTGCTGCCCTCAGCCCTGGGCAGGGGGAGATGAATCCTGAACAAAGACACATCCCCCCTTGGTGCTGCCCAGGAGGAACAGGGGCAGCACTCCCACCATTGCTGGGGACCAGGTGTCAGGGGTGATGGATAATCCTGATTTCAGCCCCAGCAGGATCCTGCTGGGCTCTGCACTCTGCTTTGTCAGGCCTGAGTTTTCTGGGTTTCTAAAGCTCTGGTTTTTTCTGATGTTCTGGTTTGCTGAAACTCGTTCCCAACAAAAGAACATAAACAGCAAGACATTGTTTGGTTTTTTTTCTGTGAGAAAGATTTTCTCTGATATCTCTCTGGTTTGACCAATGTGGGTGAAGAAATTCATCTTTCGTTCACCAATCACAGTAATCTGTGGAAAATTGCAATACAAGAATCCTCCCCCACAATTCAAATTTTGGTTAGCACCAAATCCTGCTTGTTTCCCTTCTATTTTAGCCGTGGGGTGCTGTGCAAGGAGAGGCTCAGGCTGGATTTTGCCTTTTCTCTTTCTGAGACCATGGCTGCCCAGCCTGGCTGCAGGGTGGCAGTGCCTGAGCTGTCTGGAGAGGGCAGTGACAGCAGAACATGACACAGATAACAGCAAACAACCGACCTCGTGTGTGCCCTGTGGCTCTGCACCAACCTCTCTGCTCTGCTGGATTTTCTCCCTGCTTCTCCTCCTCTCCCTGCTTTTTTTTTTTCCTCCCCACTCTTCTTTAAATGTCCTTTATTCATCATATTTATGGACAAATTTATATATAATGGAATAGTCATTTATGGGCATATTTTTATGTTCACTGTTCTATAAATGTCCTCCTCACTGATTATTTATTTTGTGCAGCACAAATTCACTCTTTCCCCACCTCACTCTGTTTTGTCCTTGTCCTGTGTGCTCCACACTTCAGCCACCTCAGGATCCTGACCTCATCTGGTTCCCAGCTGAAACCGAATTACACCATGCCAGGAAGATCCTTTGGGAATTTTTATTTTTTGTTTGTTCCTTCAGGTACTGGAAGGCCACAACGGGGTCACCCCAAAGCTCCTCCTGTCCAGGCTGAGCATCCCCAGCTCCCCCAGCAGAGCTGTCCCATCCCTCTGATGGTGCTGGAGCCTCCCCTGGGCTCTCCCCAGCAGCTCCAGTTCCTTCCTCTCCTCTCCCCAGCAGCTCCAGCTCCTTCCTGGGCTCTCCCCAGTATTTCCAGCTCCTTCCTCTCCTCTCCCCAGTATTTCCAGTTCCTTCCTCTCCTCTCCCCAGTAGCTCCAGCTCCTTCCTGTCCTCTCTCCAGCAGCTCCTGGGCCAGGGCAGCTCAGCAGGTGGGGTCTCACCTGAGTGGGGCAGCATGGAAGGATCTGGGAATGCTCCCCTGGATACCCTGGGACATTCCTGCAGCAGCCCCAGCCCCAGCCCCCCCTGTGCTGGCTGTCCCTGACCCAGCAGTGGCCGTGGGGTCACAAACCCCACCCTGGGCAGGTTCCATCCTGCTCTGGAGCTCCAGGAGCTGCTGTGAGCACAGAGAGCCCAGCTTGCTGCCCCAGGCTCCTGAGGGCTCAGGAACACTCCTGCCTCCTCCCAGGGCGTTTTTGGCTCCTTGCTTCTCTCACTGGGGGTGTCAGGGGTTTTTTTTCCCTGTTTTTTCCCTCTGTGCAGCCCCAGGCAGCAGCAGCAGGGCTCTGGGGCTGGCTCTGCACTGCAGCCTCCTGGCCCTGCTGCAAAGGCATCAATAAATCCCAGAGCTGCTGAAATCTGGGCTGCCCTTCACGGGGGACTCAGGATAATGCTGCTCTGGCTCTTCCCAGATTCAAAGCACTTCTGGCCTCGGGCACTGCTCCAGTTTCTGGGCTGTGGCAGCTCTCACAGGCTGCTGACAGATCAAGAGCAGGGCACTGCAGAATATCCTGTCCAGGTTCCCTCAGATCCTGGAGCTGGGATTTACCCAGAAGAGCAGCAATCCCAGTGAAATATTCGTGTGGGATAGGTGGATTTATTTGGTGATCTAACACAGATTCTTATCCTGGAAAGGATATCCAGGTCAGCTGGGAAATTAAAAGTCAAAGACATTCCTTTAGGAGATGTTTCTCTGAATAACTTCAGCAAAGCTCCACTTTTGTTTCACCCTTCTGGCCAAAAGTCTTTTCTGAAGGGGAGCTGGATTTACAAACAGCTAATTGTTCACCAAAATCAGAGCATGTGAGAGAATGAGTGTGGAGCCTGTGCCTCAGTTTACCAGATAAACCAGCTGGGCTTGGGAAAACTGCAGAGTCATTCCTGCCTTGTCGTGGAGCTTTGCAGTGAGGATCCAGGAACTCAGATTCCCAGGCAGGCATTTCAACCCCTGCTGCCTGCAGAAAGAGGGGAAAACAACAACAAAATTATCCTTTCCATGCCCACAAGCACATAAATATCTACAGAAACTTTGTCTGGAGGAAAGGGGCAGTTGCAGCGAACCCAGATCACTCCTGTCAGGAGTTTCTGGCTCAAACCCTGCATTTTTCTGCTTCTATTTTTTTTTTTTTTTTTAATTATTTTTAGGCAGTTTGCCCTGAAAAGAGTTAAGCTCTGGGTTTGCTGCCAGCATTGCAGCAAGGGGATGGAGCAAAGCTGAAGGGCAGCAGGATGGATGTGCTGCATCTTTAACTGGGTGTGCCCAGCCACTTGCTGCAGTCTCTGCTGCAGTGAGGGCTCTGCTGCCTCAACCCTCCTCAGTTAATGACAACTGCAGCTGATGTCACACCCAGACAGAGAGTTTGTCTGGACCTTGATGTGAAACAAAAATTAGCCCATGAAGGGTGGGGAACTTTCCCCCAGCTCTGCCAGCACCCAGCCCAGGGAGCTGTCCCTGATCCTGTGCTTTAGGGAGGTAAAAGGGCACAGAAAGGAGCCAGCAGAGATTCCAGCACCTGCTGCATCTCTGCCTGCTCGAGCTTCACACACCAGCAAACACTTCCTGCAGAATCTGCAGGATTTGGCACTTCCAAGGAGATGGTCGGGCTGCTGAGTTCCCTTCACATTTTTAACAGTCCTTAAAACTCACCTGGTGTGTGGCCACGAGGGGTGCTGGCTTCTAAAAGTCCTGAGAAGCAGCTTTTAGAGGATTGGAACAGAAATTATTTTGGAACTGTGTATTATGCCTTCAGAACTGCAGTGGCTGGGCTGGACTGGGCTGGACTGGGTTGAACTGGGCTGAACTGGGTTGAACTGGGCTGGACTGGGCTGGGCAGCCACTGGTGCTGTGAGGGTTGGTGATCCAAAGCTCTCCATGGGATATTCTGATGATCCAAAGCTCTCCATGGGATGTTCTGATGATCCAAAGCTCTCCATGGGATGTTTTGTTCATCCAAATCTCTCCATGGGATGTTTGGGTGATCCAAAGCTTTTCTCAGTCTCCTGAGTGTTTATTCTCTTTATGTAAAAACAGCCATCTGTGACAGAAGTATCATATTAAAATCCTGGGGAATTTGTTTATTCTAAACTTGGTAGACAGTGTTGGCAGTTATTTTTAGAGACGTTTCCTCAGCACACCTTGTAATTCCTCCCTGCACAAAGTGCTGCTGTCAGAACAATCCCAATGTCACCAGCTGCACTCACTGCTCCACATCTCATCCTTTTTTAATTGAGGTTTTGATCACAAAATGCATCTGAGACTTGATCTTCCTTCTGAGAAGCTGGAGACGGGGCTTTTTTTAACCTAAATCCAAGAGTGATACTCAACCACAATGAAACTGTGATTTCGTGGCTGCTTTAATAGCAGCTTGCACATTGTCACACGTCCCTGTCTGGGGCTGCTGGGTATGCATGAGCTCCTGCAGGATGCGTGGGATTCAGATAAAGCCTCCCTGCTCCTGGGGAGGGCTGACTGTGGGCTCAATCCCTGCAGTCAGGGCAGGGCAGACACCCTCCCTGCCTGGACATGAAGGGCTCGCTGGACTTTGGGCACCAGGAACGGGAGAAGTTGCTCCCTTCCCTTGGATGCTGTGAAAATTCACAATTCTGAAGCCCCGCGGAGACTCCAGCGGGGGCAGCAGGACGCAGAGATCTCTCACTCAGGATTAGACAGCACTGACATTTCCAGAGGAATGGCAGAGCCAGGATTGGGAGCCAGGGGTGGAACAGAGCAAACCCCGGCCAGCATCAGGGAATGCTGCTGATTCATCCGAGCTCTCTGCCTTCGCAAGAACGAGCTCTGGTGCCACCAAGCGCCGGCTGCGCAGCCTGGAACAGCCCTGCCCGCCTGACTCAGCTGATCCTGCCCAGGCAGCGCAGAGATCTGCGTGGCACCGGAGCGAAAATCACCCTGAAACTGCACCAGAAAGGCTCGGAGGGGGTTTTACACCAGGGGTTCTTCGAGGGTCTTGAACCTGATTGCTGATTAGCTGTTCTTAAGTGATTTAGCCACGTTGTCAGCTTATGTGAGACTGAAATGCCAGAAACAACAGTTCAGGAGGTGGCACAGCAGATGTAGATGCTGCAGCACAGTTTAGACCCGCAGAAGTGCCAGACACTTCATTCCTGAAGTTCCTCTCCCGAGTTACTCAGCAGGAATGTGCAGGGGTGGCTTGAGAGCCAAGCCGGGGGTGCTGGGCTGGGTTTTGCATCCAGGGGGAACTGGAAAAAGAGGATTCTGCTGGCCTCTGAAATCCACCTCAAAACAGAAAAGGAGGGAAGGTGCAGCCTTAAATCGTGGCAGCTTTAAAGCTGTGAGGGCTGAGACATTGGCACATCCTGGGGATGCACTGAGCTTATGTAATGTCAGATGCAAGAGTGCCAGCACTGACGTCAAACGGGAGCTGGGACATTTTTAGGTATCCACTCCTGAGTCTCAAGTGGGCTGGCTCTGCCAGCACTCTCTGTGCTGCTTGGCTTTTGTTCTCCACCACTCAAGGTGATTCAATTGTCCTGCATTCCTTCTGCTTGCTCTGGGGAGGGAAAAATGCCTGGGCTTCAGAGCTCAGGTAAAAGAGAAATATAAACTCCTACTGCTCTCCTCCCATCAGCAGAGCTCTGCTGAATTGCACCATCTCCAGCAGCTGGGTCTTTTTGCAGCCTTTGATTCCTTTTGAGCAAAACATGGAATATTTTACACTGGCTAAGGATGGGGTACTGCTACAGCAGTGCTGTTAATAAGACTACAATGCTTATATATGAAATTAAACCTGTGTTAGCAGGCAGCTCTGAGTGTTTGCAGCACAATGGGGACTTCAGTGGAGAATTTCCCCCCCACAGTGGATTTCTAATCAGTATTTTCACTGACATTTCCCAAGTCAGTGAAGACTGGAAGCAGCCACAGGATGGATATGGCTCTCTGAACTTTCCTTTTCTGCTGTAGAAGAAAGGGCTGAGTCCCTCAGACTTGGCAAAGTGGATCATGAACCTCCCCAGGAGCTCAGCCTGCTCCTGCAGCGCTGAACAAAACCTTTCCATGTTCACAGGGCTGGGGATCACCAAGTGCCAGCTCCACTCTGCTCTGCCTGCCTGCCCTGACCCAAGGGAGAGCTGGGCTGCAGCTGATGGGTTTGTGTCTTGTGAGGAACATCTGGGGGGGGGAGAGGTGTCAGAGCAGGCAGAGTGGGGCTGATTTACTGCAGCTCAGCTCCTCTGCTGTCCTTGGCTTTCCAGGGCACACTTTGGATCAGTAATTAGGGATTGATGGAGGAAATGTGTTTATTTTCTCTCAGCACAAAAGGCTCCATCCTTTTTGTGCATTTTTTTCCCTGTTTCTTAAGTCGTGTGTCTCTAATTCATATCTGAGCCCTGGTTGATATTCCAGGCTGAAAGCTCTCATGTCTCCACTCCTCTCACCTCACAGGCTTACTGAAGGATGTGCCTGGATCTGGGATCTCACAGAGCATAATCCTCCACCCTGGAAACTGCTGCTGAGTCAGGCACTTTGTCTTACACTGTTCAGACTTGGATTAGGAAAGCAATAATATAATCAGGCCTTTCTCTGCAGCTTTGGTGAAATGAGGCTGCTGTGTTAGAGATAACTCTTCCTTGGGCTGAATTACTGGGGCAGGGTATTGACAAGCTGTTCCTCATCCATATCGACACTAAACTCATTAATTAAAATCCCAACAAATAGGAAGACACTGAGAAGCTTTTCCTCACCCACTACAGTGAGTTCCAAGTTGCCAGCAAGTAATTTTATTTTGTTTTGCTCCGGGCAGTGGGTACAGCCTGGCGACAGCGAGCTGATGTCAGCCCAGCACTCCTGAGCTCGGACACGGAGTTTTGTCGGGAATTCTCCTTGGACAGAGCAGGCACAGGCTGGGTCTCACATTCCCTGGGAGCAGAGAGATGCCGGCTCTGGCTGCACGGGGGGGATGAATGAGTGCTGCTGGTGGGCTGGGAGCAGCAGGAGCTGCTGCCCTGCAGGGGAAAGTCACGGCTGGGCACACGGTGCCACCTCCCGTGCGCGCCCGGGCCGCGCAGGCACCGCTGCCGCTGCGCCGGGGGATGCGCTCACCCAGGATGGCCCAGTAATATCTCCCAGTATCACCCAGGATCGCCCAGGATCACCCAGGATCGACCAGTAATATCTCCCAGTATCACCCAGGATCGCCCAGTATCTCCCAGGATCACCCAGGATCGCCCAGAATCACCCAGTATCACCCAGGATCGCCCAGGATCGCCCAGGATCGCCCAGGATCACCCAGGATCACCCAGGATCGCCCAGGATCGCCCAGGATCGCCCAGTAATATCTCCCAGTATCACCCAGGATCGCCCAGTATCTCCCNCCCAGGATCGCCCAGGATCGCTGCTCTATGGGATGCTCTCACCCAGTATCACACAGGATCGACCAGTAATATCTCCCAGTATCCCCCAGTATCCCCCAACATCACCCAGTATCCTCCAGTACCCTCCAGTATCCCCCAGTATCCTCCAGTATCACCCAGTATCATCCAGCATTACCCAGTATCCCCCAGTAATATCCCCCAGTGTCCCCCAGTATCCCCCAGTGTCCCCCAGTATCCCCCAGTATCCCCCAAATTTGGGTTTCTGGGAGGGAGGAGCGCTCCCAGCAGGATGCAGCCCGTGGACACTCAAACCGGAATGTGCCTGTACAATCAATGCCCTTTAAAAATTAAAGCCTGTTCCAAGGCAGAGCAAACTGATTTACTGAAGGCACTGAAAGCTCTCGAGTCTCTTCTCAGCAGCAACATCCTGGAAAAGAGATTATTGTGCTGCTTTTGTTTCTCAGCCGTGGTTCTCTGTATTGACAAAATGCCTCTTTCCTCTTCCTCAATGGGGCAAAAGGGACACAAAGTTAAATTAAAAAAAAAAAAAAAAAAAAAAATAAAACTCATAAAAAGAGCCAGCACTGGATGAATGGAGACATTTTTAGGATTCCAAATGTATCATTGATGTGCTCGTTTTCTCCTATGCAAATGCAGCTGAGTCATAAAAAGCAGACGGATTTATTTTTTTCTAAATTCTAAAATGTGCTTCTGCTTTTTTTTTTTTCCAGAGCATTTCTTAAGAAGATCTCTAAGCTGCTTATGCAAATAAATCAAGCCCTGCGAGCAAATAGAGAATTTGTGTTTAGGGAAGATGTAAAAAGAGGTGCTGCCCTTAAGCTGTAAATTAATACTTCTGAAGAATTGCACAGAACTCGTTATCTGCAGCAAAATCAAGCCCAGGGGAGGTTCGTAGCTCCATCCTCAGTGGAGTTCAGTCTAAGCCACAAAATCTGGGGTTTGTGGCGTTTTTTGGGTCCTTTATTGTCTGTGATTGGGTCTAAAAGTTGCTGCAGCTCATCAGCTCTAAGGTCTGGATTTTATTTTTCTTTGTAACCGAAGCTGTAACTCATGTGGCAGCAGAGAGAGGGAAGCAGCAAATCCGGGGGGACACTCGGGTCCCTCCCCGCTTCCCTGGGAATCTAAAATTCCCATCCCAGCCCAAAAGCCTTTGGGTCGGGAATTTTTGAGTGACTTTTTTCAGAAGCAGCCCCTAAGCCAAGGCTGAACGAGCATTTTTTGGTACAAAATGCGTCTGATTTCCTTCAGAAATTCACTTTACTCCCGTCCGGGGCTGCAGAGGGATTTGGGGGTGCATGGCAGGGGGGGCACTGGGTGAGCTTTAAGGTTCCTTCAACTCAGACCATTCCATGATCCCAAACACACTTCCAGTTTAAATGTGGGATTTGGGCTCTCTGCTCCCCTGACTGCCAAAATCAGAGGCTTCGCTTTATAGCAACACTTTTCACATAAACCTCCCGGGGGCACAAGAGAAGGAAAATAAAATAAAATAAAATAAAATAATAAAATAAAATAAAATAAAATAAAATAAAATAAAATAAAATAAAATAAAATAAAATAAAATAAAATAAAATAACTAATAAACCATCTGAATTTTAAAGCTCATTTTTTTGCCAGTCTGTCTTGTACTCCAGGTAGCAAGCACAACATTCACTCACAACATTTGGTTTGATGTATTAATCAGCATAGCTGCAAAGGTCCCAAAAAAATTTTGAAAGGAGTGAAAATGTTAAGCAAGAGGCACACCTAGAGTTGATTCAGCCATGTAGAGTAGGTAACATAAACAGATTATGCAACCAAAATACTCCTACTACTTCATAGGTTTTCAAAGGAAGGAATAAATATATTACCTCAACATCTCCACCACATTAAAGAATCCTATAAATCTATATAGTTTTTCCTTTGGTGTAAGCATGCATTAATTATTAAAAGTATGTTTAGCCCTATTGATTCTTTGCCAAGAAGAGACATTTATTACAAAAATCTAGATATTAGCAGAAAAGAAGAATTTAAGACGGCTCTGTTATATCCACATTTATTATAATACCTGGATTAGGATATCTAAAAAGGCACAATTTTCCTGCAGTTCACTGTAATGTCTAAATTGGTTATATTATTGTTACNGAAAGGAAAGGAAAGGAAAGGAAAGGAAAGGAAAGGAAAGGAAAGGAAAGGAAAGGAAAGGAAAGGAACAACTTTTTGAGGAGCACAAATCCTACTTCCAGCTGAGGAACAGGCAGAGAACAATACAACCCACAGCACAACCTTGCTCCAAGGTTTCTGTCTCCTGCAAACCCATTCCAGTGTTTCACCTCCCTGCAGGGATGGAAAGAAATAATTTCTTTACTGGAAGAAACAACAATTTTTCTCTCCTCTGTCCAGCTGCAGATGGGAACAAGTTTGTCACGCCCTGGCTCCATCAGAGCTGGGTTGTGATGTCTGTAAATTCAGTTTAATTCATCAACTCTGCCCTTCACACAGCTTGGCTGGAGCCAGGGGAGCTGCTGGCAGGTAAAGAGTGGTTTTGCTGAAAAAATTCTTAGAAACGCCCCTGAGACCTCAGCAGAACACAAAATGAACTGCCAAGAGAGAGAGGGAAACCAAGGGACAAAATCAACATTGTCAGACAACTGGGTAACAAAATGTGCAGAGGAATATTCAGAGAGAACCTATGTGGGCAAGGAGATTATCACTGTGAGATTATTAAACCTTGTTCCATGATGAAACGTGTTCAGGCACAGGGATAAACCCACTGCTTTCTCCTTTTTGTGGGCTATTTGCATATTTAATTATCTACCCTACTCTGCTGCTTTCTCTGTGGTTTCTGCTGGGGATTGAGAATTAAGAGTTCAATTCTTATCAGGCCTGATCATTCATCTTTTAGAGGGACTGACTTATTACATTCGTGAACACATGGCTTTTGTGGTATGAGTTTTTTTGTTGGCTTCATTATTTTATTTTTTTTTTTCCCTCAGTTTCCCTGTCCTTTCTCTTGCTAAAATATAAACTGATTTTTTCAGGGGCCCTCTCTGCTGTTTGTACACGCACAGAACCTGGCTGGAGAGGACCCAGGCTGAGCCAGGAGAGTTCTTAAGCATCATCCCTTAAAAAAACCCCTTTTATTTTCTTTTCCCATCGTTTTAGCCACACTTTAACCGCTGTCGTTTTGATTTGGACACAGGAGGGCACCAGAATTCCATTTCTTAAACTTCAGTCGTGCCACAAAAAAAACCAAAAAAAACAAAACAAAAAAAAAAAAAAAAAGGAGAGGATTTCAGCAAAGATTTCAGCAAAGTACATAAGTTAATTACTTTAACTCCACATTTAGAAACTTAGAGACACTCGGAAATTTAGAGGAAGATTCTACTTTTGCAGCCTGATCGTTTGCAAATGTGCTGCTAGTTCAGCACAAAGCACCCAGGAGTAAAGTGACTTTTTAGGGCTGAACCTCAGTCACCCCTCAATCCTGCCCAGCCCTGATCTGCTCAGAATCGGGGGTTTGATGTGGCTGAGAGTTCATTTCTAACAATTAGAAATGTAATTATTTATCCTGCTCCTGCTCAGGGCAGAGAAGAGCAGGCTCCCCATCATGGTCCTGTGAAGCAGCAGAGAAAATGGGAAGGAAAACACGAATTTAGTGATAAAAAACTGAAATAAAAGACTCTCTGAAATAACTCCACCTGAGCTCTGAGCTTGCTTCAGCAATACCAGCATTTGCAAATCCTGGTATTTGATGGAACATCCCCCAAGTTCCCCCACTTGAGCAAAGCCAGCACTCCAGTTGCTACTTGCCTGCCTTTCATGCTTTGCTCTGGTTTTTATTTGCTGCCAAGAATTTTTTCACCTGGGCTGGAAAAACACTGGCACAGCTCAGGTAGCTTATCTAAAAATCAGGGATCTTGCAGGGAAATCAGGGTCTGGGCTGGCAGGTCCAGAAAATTGGCAGCCAGAATTTAGGAAGCCTTGAAAAAGAGTCGGGGTGTCCAGAAAAACTTTTGTTCTTTAATGATCTGGCCCCAGATCTCAGCAGGTTCCTCAGATCTGCTCCTGTCAGGACACCTCTCATGGAGCTGATTCTCCTCTTTTTTTGGGGGGGGTTTGTGCTGCAGAAAGCAACACCCAGGCCAAGTAAAATAAAAAGGAGTAAAGAATGAAATAAAGCTGCCTTTCCCTGGAAAGAAGCTGCTGGTTTTGCCCTGCTGAGGAAAAACATTTTAACTGATTCTGGCTGTTAGCACACACAGGGCACCTTGCATTTCAGCAAGGAGTATTTCATTCCAAGCACTGAAACTTTTCCAAGGTTTTACACTTCTTGTGCTGCTGCACCAGCCCGGGGAGGGTGGGTGGGTGTTGGATGGAGCAGGGGAGGGAATGCAGAGTGATCCAAAACCCCCACCCTCCTCTGCCTCTCTCCTTGCCATACACTGCAAAAAAAAGGCCACAGAAAAGCCACATCCCAGTCGTAGCAGGGAATATTTTGAAACCCAGGTGCTCCAAAACCAGACCTAGAAAATCACAGCTAATTGTCGTGACATCCCAGTGACGTTGCTCCTCACGTGCAGGCACCAAAGCCCTTTGCAATATTAAATTATAAATTTCCATTTATAAAACCCAGGTGGATCTTTGAGAGCGACAGGGCTTACCAAACACACAAATATTTTCTCTTCAGACTCCCCCATGCCACTGGGAGGGGACTTGGCAGCCCCCAGCTCCAGGGAAACACACCCTGGCACCAGTGGAGCTTTAACCAGAGGAACTGGAGCTCTTGCAGGAGAACAAGGATTTCACGTGCCAGAGCAACGTCTGAGCAAGGCTGGCTGCACTGAGTTGGTGTTTTATAAATAACAAATCACTAAAGCAGCTCCAGCTTGCCAATCTTGTCTCCTTTCCCTCCCTGCCAGGCTCCGTGCTGAGGCCCCAGGTGCTGCTGGAGGCTGCAGGAGCACCTTGAGCTCTGGGAGCATCTCCCCACCAGCAGCCCTTGGGAAAAGCCCCAGAAAAATCATTTCAGATTTTTGGCTGCTTGTTGGACCTGGGTGTGACCTGACTGCACGTCCCGGGTAGCTCTGCCTGGGGGACAAAGCCAGCTCTGCTGCTGGGGGGTGACAGATCGGCACAACTGTCACAAAAAGCAGTGCACTGCACAGCACGACTGTGGCTCAGAGTGACGTGGAGTGTCCTGGCTGCAGCTTTCTGCCTTTATTTGGGTTTGCTCGTTACAGCAAATTGCTGATAATGAATTCTTATTTACGCTGCTCTGCCCCTTACAGGCGCCAGTGGAAAGGAAACTGAACTTACTGGAAACACAGGTGGGAGAGGAGGGAGTGTGGAAAACTCTTCTTGAACACTCCAGGCTGGAGCCAGAGAGATCCAAAGTGATCTCCCCAGAGCACCCCGAGAGCTGAGCAATAACTCTGCCCTGGTGCCTCTCACTTCATTAAAGAAGGGGTCAGATGTTAAAATATCCTGAATTATCATGTTCTCTTCCACGAGGGACAGAGGTGCCCTGTCCAAGGCAGGGGGCTGGAAGGAGATGAGATTAAAATCCCCTCCAGCCCCACTATTCCAGGGCTCCACAGGCACTAACACAGACAATACAGAGATGAGCAGAACCTGCAGCTCCTCACTTTAGCCCTAAGGCTGGGTGAACAATGTGATTTTAACACCTCTTTAGGTGCTACTGAGCATCCTTTGGCAGCACAGGATCCAGCCAGCCCGGCTCTGGCCCTGCAGGGCCCGGTTTGTGCTCAGCTGGTCCCAGTGTCCCCAGCTCAAGATGCTCGATCTCAAAGCCTCTCTGGAGTGGCAGCTCCTGGCCCTGGAGTGGAGCTCTGCGTCACCCAGTCAATCTCCAGAACATCGAGTCTCCTGCAAAGTGCAGCCCTGTGACCATTTCCCAGATGCCTGGAGTGCTTTTCGAGTAACCTCGTTGTTTTCTTAGCTATTAATGAGTTACTTCAACAGCGCAGCAGCCTTGGAGCAGCCTGGGCTGGAGGAAGGGGCTGGGCAGAGATGGGAATTTTGAGATCCCTTCCAGCCCAAACCATTATCCTGAGCTGACAGGGACCCACTGGGATCTCTGATCCAACCCCTGCCCCGCACAGACACCCCAAAATCCCACCCTGGCCATCCCTGGAGTGGTGTCCAAAGGCTCCTGGAGCTCTGGCAGCCTCGGGGCTGGGACCATCCCTGCGCAGCCCGGGCAGTGCCAGCACCTCTGGGGGAAGAGCCTAGCCCTGAGCCCAGACTTTCTTCATCCAAACCTTTCCTGATCCCAGCCTTTCCTGATCCCAGCCTTTCCTGATCCAAACCTTTCCTGATCCAAACCTTTCCTTGATCCCCAGACCT
>VXBS01007135.1:69719-83044 GCA_013400255.1 Sitta europaea
TGCCTTGCCTTCCCTCCTTTTCCGTACCTTCTCCCCCACTCCATCCCATCCCTTTCCCTCCTTTTCCTTCTCTCCCTTCCCTTCCTTTCCTTTCTCCCACTCCATCCCATCCCTTCTCTTCATTTCCTTCTTCTCCCTTCTTCTCTTTCCTTTCTCTTCCACCCCCTCGCTTTCCTGCCCTCCCATTCCCGGGCTGTTCTGCTCTCCCATCCCATCCCTGGGCTGTTCTGCTCTCCCATCCCATCCCTGGGCTGTTCTGCTCTCCCATCCCATCCCTGGGCTGTTCTGCTCTCCCATCCCTGGCTGTGCCGCTCCCCGGATCCCTCGGGGTGGATGGAAGTGGAGATCCATGTCCAGCGCTGGCCTCCAGCAATCCCTCAAAGTTCGGGGCTGACTTCTATCATTCCGCCTCTCCAGCATGTTTTACACTGAAAAGAGCTCTATAACTCAGCAGAAAAAAAAATGTTTCTTGGTGTGGCTGAAGGAGATGTGGTTTGAAAATGATAAGGAGGGTGTCATGGGCAAATTGGGTCTGGGTGACGTCTTTGCCAGGGGCTGGAAGTCTTGATTTAAGGGGAGGGATGTGGAGAGCTTGACTGGCAGTGTCCCAGGCCAGGTTGGACAGGGCTTGGAGCAGCCTGGGATGGTGGAAGGTGTCCCTGCCCGTGTCAGAAGTGAAACTGGACGAGCTTTAAGGTCCTTCCAAGCCAAACNGATCCCACCCTCCCCCGATCCCACCTCTCACTGACAGTGGACCCCTCATTCCCAGCGCCAGCCGGGACCTTCCCGCACGCTCACAGCCCAGCCCTGCCCGGCTCAGTCCGAGCGCTGCCGCCGTCCCGGGGCGGAGCCGTGCGGGCAGGTGATGCCTGCGGGGCGGGCAGAGCCNCATGATTCATTGATTGTCACTTTGTATCTCCTGCCCCGTGCCCTGTTTAAAAGGATTTTGCTGAGTGCTGGCTCGCTTGTCTCTTAACAGGAACAGAACCCTGTGGTGTTGCTGATAAAACTCCGCTTTGCTTGAGAGTTTTAAACCCACAGCTTTGAGGTTGGTGGTGAGAACTGGGCAGGGAACTGTTGGCAGGAAGCCACTAATGACACAGAGAGCTTTTGATAATTTATTTTAACAAGAGTGACTCCTGTGCCGCTGGTGCTCAGCAGTGGACTCCTCGACGTGAGAAAAATNTCGGGCGTGTGCCGGGAGTTTTTGGGGCGAGTTTGGGAGCCGGGAGAGGAGCCAGGAGCGGAGCCAGGAGAGGAACCAGAAGAGGAACCAGGAGAAGAGCCAGGAGCGGAGCATGGCCGAGCAGCCCGGGGCTCCCGGCCCGCGGCTCCAGCGNCAAAGCGTTCCTCACCCCAACAACCGTGAGGGTGTCCAGCCTGCGAGCTGGGAGGTGAAAAACCTCACCCTGTGCGATTTTCACAGCGAATTCGAGCTGGGTGACCCCTCTGCAGGGAGGCAGCTGAGCTCCTCGCAGGAGCTGCAGAGACATTTCACACCGCACAGCCTTATCTGGTTTCTCCAGGTAACTGCAGGGTGTGGAGCGCTGGCAGCCTGAACTTTGTTTCTTGCTGTTTGTCCGTGGATGTGTGTGCTTGGGCTGCAGGCATCCGTAATTTCCAAACTTTGGTGGGGATCAGATAACCCATATCCTGCCGGGGCGATTGGCTGGGCTGGTGTTTTCTGAGCACACCTTTGAGCTGTTCCACAGCTCCAGAATGGCCTTGGGCAGCAGATGAATCACAGGCACTCCTCTGGCTTCCCTTTTATTTATTACCTTCCGGGGTGAGTTTTCCCTGCTGGCCTCAGCCAGCTGCTCCTTGTGACAGCTCCTCTCCCAGGAAGGGCACTGGCCTGTGAGTAAGCAGGGTGGAGGGAAAAAATGCCTCTTCCTGCGTGTTTCCACCCAAAAAGTGTGTGGTGGCATGTACCCTGTGACTCCTGGGTGAAAAAGGGGCTTTTTTTTTTGCTTTTCTTTTTTTTTTTTTTCCCAAGTAACATGGGGGCTGTGCTGCTGCAGCTCTGGGGTTTGATCTGCAGCCAGGACAGATAAGATTGATCCACAGGCAGTGACAGAATGATTTGGGCACTGCCTGGCTTTGTCAGGCAGCCTTTGACTCAGCTGCATTGTAATTTTGGTGTTGGCAGGCTTGATGAGTTTATCTGTGTGTCCTGCCCGTGCTGTGCTCAAGCAGCTCTCCCTGGTTTGGGGTTACTTTGGGGGGGTTGGTGAGCATTGAGAGGGAGGTTTGAGCTTTGGGTCAAGTGGCTGCAAGGAGGGGAATGCCCTGGTTTTGTGTGGGGTGGTGACAAATCCCAGCCAGGCTTGAAGTGCAGAGACTGCACTGTTGTTCAGAAAGAAAAGAGTGAGGGGGGATCTCACCAATCCATATAAACTTCTCCAAAGGGTGCCAGCATGGTGCCAGACCCTTCCCAGTGATAAAATAAGACACAAGTTTCGCCTCACTGTGAGGAAGAACTTTTTCCATGGAGGTGGCAGAGCCCTGGAACAGCTCCTGGGAGGGTCTGGAATCTCCCAAACATCCCAAACCCACCTGGATGATTCCTGAGCCTGCCTGGGTTGGGGCTTGGACTGGCTGGACTCCCCTCCACACCTAAATATTCAGGGGTTCTGCAAAAGAACACCCAAAGTGCAGCTGCTGGTGCTCTCTGCTTTGGAAACTCCTGTAGAACTGCTTGGATTTATTTAAAACACGACCCTGGAAGTCATGGCAATGAAGTGGGGAATTCCAGGAAGTCAGCAGTGTGATTCAGTGTCACTTGTCTGGTTTCTGCCCTTCAGGAGGGTTCCTGTCCTGGGTTGTGTTTTACAGAGCTGTGGATTGTGAGTTCAAAAGGATTTGCTGGGTTTTCCTCCTGTCCTGAACGGGTTAAAGCTGGGGAGGGTCCTGTTCCCACAGATGGCAAAGGGCTGAGCTTGGAGTGGCAGCAGCAGGGAGGGCAAAACTGGGAATTGCAGTGTTTGTAGGGAAGCAAACGTGAGAGACAAGCAGCTTGCAGCTCTTGCAGCTTCTCCCTGGCAGGGAATTCTCACCCAAGTGGCAGATGGGATCTGGGGGGGGACAGAGATGCTGAGGAGCAGCTCAGGGGCAGCATCTCCTCCCTGAGCACCAGGATCTGCTGGGTCTGGCAGAGCTTCCTGGCCACAGACCTCACCTCTGGTGAGAAAGAGCATCTTCTTGGGAAGCTGATGAGTTTTTGGGCACGCTGAATAAAATAACCTATTCTGCTCCTGTGTTTCTCTCAAAAAGGAGCTGTCATTTGCAGAAATCCTTTCACAAAGACTCTTTCCAGTCAAAAAAAACTCTGCTCTGAGGGAAACAACACGAATTTGAAGAATTCCTTAAAGAATTCCCAAGATTTTTAACTCTTCTTATTTGTTTTTAAGAGCATAAGGAGGCAATAATGTAATACTTCCCTTTTCTGCTGGCTGTAACGTGGATTTGCAGTGCTTTTAACTCGAGTGCAGAATCAGGAATTAGTAACTCAGCTTTGGTTGGGAGAGCTTTAAGGTGTGAAAACCAGAATAATTTGCATTTTGGTGGCTTGCACTGGGAGGACTGGGGGGATCCCGCTGCCCTGAGGGAACAGCTGGAGCTGAGCAGGGGGGTTTAGGTTGGATTTTGGGAAAGGCTCCAGAGAGTGCTGGCACTGCCCAAGGCTGCCAGAGCTCCAGGAGGGGTTGGACAGCACTCCCAGGGATGCAGGGTGGGATTTTGGGGGGTCTGTGGGTCCCTTCCAGCCCAGGACATGGCACAATTCCTTGAGCCTTATTTTTGGGGCAGTGTGGCACAGAGTTTGTGTGCAGGGACTGGGGAGGGAGCTGTGAGATTATCCTGGGATTTCTCCTGGAGAAGAGGAGACTCAGAGGTGACTACTGCATTTAAGGAAAAAAAAAAAATTCCTATTTCTGCCAGGACATTAAAGACTCAGCCATGGCCAAGCTAAAAACCACATCAGCCCAGAGCCATAAACACATTTCCCCCCTTGCTGCTGGGGCTGAGGGGATGTTTCAGGTCCAGCACTTTTAACTGCTGAGGCCTGAATGCCTGAAATCCTGCAACAGATCTGGGAGCACGAGCCAGCAGCCCTGTGCTAATAAACCCAGCCCATAAATACAAATTACTAAACAGCTTTTGGGGCTGGCAGCCCGTGGTTGCCTTCATGAAGTGATGATGTTGCAGAGTTTTTCTTTGGAGCTGTTGCTAAAATGATAAAAATGTCTTTTTTTGGGTGCAGTGCAGGCTGTTCTTAGCAGGGAGATCTCCCTGGAATGGAGGGGGAGGCACCATTGAAAGGATTAATTCTCATTAATGAAGGTTCAGATGATGACATTGTCCCAGGACACAGCTGAACCCAGCAGTGCCCGTGCTCTGGGCAGGAGTCTTGGCTCACTGGCACCGAATTTTTTGGGAGGTGTTGATGTAATCCAAGTGCCCCTGGCCCTGGAAGGTGCTGAGTCTGAGCCAAAAGTTCATTATGTTCATTAATGAACATTAAAGTGCATTAAGTTCATGCAGTGCAGATAACAATTCCTGCTCTTGGGAAGGCTGTAACTCTGATCCTCCATGGCAATAAATCCATTTATGGCTTCAGCTCCAAAGTTCTGAATGGCACAGAATGGCACGGGCCAGTTGGCTCTGGAAAAGTGCTTGGTTTATTCTTTACTTTTTTAGCTTATTTAGCTGATTCTTTTAGCATTCTGCTCTGACAGTGCCATGTGGGCTTGAAGCTGCAGAGAGACAGAATTTGATGTAAAGGAACAAAGCAGGGAAGGTCTCAGTGGTTAATTCTTCTTCTCCTGGCATCTCAGGCAGTTTAATTAAAACATATTGCAAATTTTGGAGCAGTTTGTTCTTCATTCTTCTTGCAGCAAAGGGATCAATCTTCTCGTTTGGCTTTTTGCTTCCAGTAAGACCCAGCACGTTCCCAGCCAAGGTTTCCTGCTCCTCATTTTAATCCCATTTCTACTTACCTGGAATAGGTGGCAAGAGAAAAATGCCTTGGGATTTGCATTTCTGTGGGAATGAGGGGCTGTGAGCCGTTCTCTGGGGGGGTTTGTTCTGCAGGGGGGCTGCAGGGAGNCTCAGTAGGATTTGGGGAGTCTCAGCAGGGTTTGGGGGGATCTCTCAGGATTTGAGGGGGGTGTCAGCAAGATTTGAGGGGGGGGGTCTCAGCAGGATTTGGGGGTCTCTCAGCAGGATTTAAGGGGGGNAGCAGGGGTGGGCAGAACTCCAGGTGCAGGGTGCCAATCCCGTGGAAGTTCGGAGTGTTTTACCCCAGAGAGCTCCAGGGTTTCCGTTCTGGGGTTTCCCCTCAGCTCTGCATCCCAAATTTCCTCCAAATTGAGAATTTTCTCACATTTTCTCCGTGCCGTGGGTCATTCCCTCAGAGCTGCTGCATCTCCCCCTGAGCTGCAAGGGGTCGGAGCCCTCGGTGCAAATTCCCAGATTTGGGGGGCCAGGGGGNGTTTGGTGTTGGTTGTTGCCAGCAAGGCACGGTGCTGCACTCTGAGCTCAGGGCACCTTTCTGCTGGAGTGCAGCCCACCCCGGAATATTTCACTCTTGAAGCCCCAGCTCTGCCCCCTCCCTGCCCCTGGAATATTCAAACAGGAGAGCTCAGCCTGGGAGCACCCACAGCTCCGGGCATTTCCACCTTTTCCTGCTCCTGCTTTGATGTTTTGCCCAGTGACAACTGGGACAGTAATTTCAAGCCAGTGGCAAATTCAATTAATTCTTTTGAAGGTGCCACATGCTTTCAAGTTGGAAAGGAGCTGAGCAGTCCAATTTATGGAGTGGTGGGGTCTTGCTTTTACAAATCTGCCTGAAAATTTCATTGGAAAAGGTTTTATTTTTTGTACTTTTAGCACAAATTGCACTTTTAGCTTGGAGGAAAAAAGGTAATTACAGACAGACTTGGTAAAATCCAGTTGCAGTTGTGTGGGTGTTATAAACAAACACTTCATCCTCACAGGCTGTGAAAATGGATATAAAATCAGAGGTTGCTTTTGTGGAATTTCAGAGCCCTGGTAGTTATTAAATCAGAATTAGTGCCACGGTACTGAGGGGTATAAACCCCTTCTTGTGGAGGGCACAGCCCCAAGAGTGGCTTTGTGTTCTCCCAGGTTTCTTTGTGCAAAGGAATAAAGGAAAACCAGAATGTTTGATGTGTGTTGAATTGCAGTGATGCCAGCAGCCTGGGCTGGACACAAACCAAACCTGTCCCCACGAAAACCGGTGGCAAAACTTTATTCTGTTGGAAATTTAAATGTTGGGACGATTTCATGGGGTCGGGGTGATTACTTTGAAAGTTTTGATGTATTTTTGGGACAACACTGATGCTGCATTCTGGGTGTTGGATCCCAAGAGGCAGAGCAAAGCTGCAGGGCTTGGAGGAGCAACAACATCAGCACCTTTAACCCTGGCAGGCATCACCAGACCTGGAGCAATGCAGCCTTAAAATCTGTTTGGTTCTTATGCTAAGGTTGATTTTTTTCTCCCCCCTTTTCATGTCTGGACACTGTCAGGGATGTCTGGACTCTGGGATGCTCGGGGAGCAGAAGCCAGGGCATTCCCCCAGCCCTGGATCAGGATTGCAGGATCAGGGAATATCAGATGCAAGGAGACCTCGAGGATCTTCTGGCCCAACCTTTCCTGGCAAAACCCTGACAAGCACCTTAAAGAGCTGCCTCCAACCTGATAAACTTCACAGAAGGGTGAGGAGAGGCCAGGCTGTTTTGTCAGCTGAGTCTCTGCCAAGGGGAACAGTTCCTGGTGTTCCAAGGGGACTGGAATTGCAGGTCTGGGTGTTTTGGTGGTTTGTTTCTTTTTTTTTTCCTGAAATCATAGCCTAGATCTGGTTGGGTGCTGTGGATTCAGGGGCAGGTTGGCTCCTCCAGTGGCTGCAGTGATTTATTTCTCCTCTGGCTCACAGCACTCCCTCTTCCTCGAGACAGGAGCTGAGACAGCTCATGTAGATTAATTCCTTATCTCAGCTTAAAATCCCCAAGGGCCCTTTGGAGTGAAAATAATAAAGGAAATGGAGAGGCCAGTGAAGAAAATGACACAGCAGAAGGTTTGTGTGTGAGTGTTCCTGGGGTGAAAAATGAACCAGAGTGTCTGTGAGGTCAGAGCTCGGGAGCAGCTGAAGTTTGGCTCCTTCCAGCCCAAGCACACTCAGAGACAAAACAGTTTGTGCTTGGGTGAAATTAATGCTGGTGCCCAAATCTGGGTGTTTAGGGGGTCTCTGTGTGCAGTCCAGATGCACTCTGAGAACTGAATAATCTGTATTTTTACACAGATACCGTGGTGTAAACACTTTGCAACAAATATCTGGGGGGGGAAGGTGGCTGATGGGGATTCTGCAGACATGGAAATAGGGAGATTCTCAGTTTTTCCCTTACAGTCAGGATATCTTGTGCTTCAGCCGTCTCAGTTTGCCTGATTTAGATCTGAGAAGCTCTCATTAAAATCCAGGGACTCATTTGTCCCTGCTCCAGAGCTCAGACCTGGAGCAGCCTGGGTGTTTGGGGGCATTTCAAGAGACCATGGGCTCATCCCATGGGAGCCCTGGTGTAACCTTGGGAAAGCCTCCCCATTTCCATGGGCTGGGCTGTGTTTTTCCTAAAGCAATCCAGGCTTTGGGAGGTTAAAGCAGCGAGCCCAGGATCTGATCCAGCCCCTGCTGAGTGAGACAGGATTAGCCTGAGGATGATGAGGGCAGGGCTGAAAGCCTTCCCTGCTCCCAGGTCTGGGAATCAGTTCCATTTGGGCTCTTTGGACAGGGCAGAATCTGCAAAACTTCTGATTATTTGCATGTCCCACTCCAAGAAAATCCTTTATTCAGTTCCATTTGGGCTCTTTGGACAGGGCAGAATCTGCAAAACCTCTGTTTGCGTGTCCCACTCCAAGAAAATCCATATTCAGGGGAAATCAGGGAAATCTTCCAGACTTTGATCAAGTGTGCTTCAATTCCTTGCCCTTGGCAGGTGAGCAGGGGACCCCCTCCTCTGGGTTTGGGTCCTGGAGGAGTCTGAGGTTGGAAGTGTTGGAAGCCTCTTCCTGCTTTCCTCCTGATTCCCAGGGAAAGGAGTGCCTGTAAAACCCAGCAGTTACAGCATCCAAAGGAGAAAGGTCACATCCTGTCCTCCTGCAGGGGCTGCTGATGTCATTTCTCAGTTGATTTAATGCTCATTTTTGAGATAACCCAGTTAGAAAATGTTGAGTGTATTCGTTGTGTGAGGTCAGCCTGGACCAGTGAGTGCACAAGGGGCTGGAAGTCAGAAACCCACAGAATTCCAGGGAGTTTGGGGATGGAAAGGACCCTAAAGATCCTCTCAGTCCCTGGGCTGGGATTGTCCACCTGCAGCTCCTCGGGGCTGGGCTCTGCTCTCTACTGATGGCTGTAATGGGAGCATTTCCAGCTGCACAATCCCGTGAAATCTGGGACACTGATGTCCCAAATGCCCAGCACTCACTTGGAACTTCTGGAATTGATCTGAATGGCAGCAGCCACCAGCCAGGAGGGAGAATTTTTTCATAGCAGTGACAAAATGTCTGTATTTCCCAGTGTTGAACATTAATTACTCTTTTTTTCTTTTTTTTTTTTTTTTGAAGCAGAAGAAGTTGCCTGACATCTAAATCTTAATTATGCCATTCTCAGTTTGGCAGACACAAATTCCTGGGAAGTTACCCGAATGTTTTTGCTCCAAACATAAAAAAAAAGGACTTTGTTCCTCTGAAGAATTAATTCCTTGGGCAGTGCTTTGTTTTTTAAATAAAGCCACTGTGTTTTTGGCTGTGTCTTGGCACTGGGGACCATCCCAGCTCCCCCAGGCAGGGCTGTGCTGCAGCTCACTCTGGTTCTGTGCTCTGGGCTCTGGCTTTGGGGTGGAATGAGCTGGAGCTGGGTTCCTGCAGAGCCTGAAAAGGATCCTTTGTCCTGGGCTGCAGCCCCAGCTCTGCTCTCTGCGCTCAGATGGGAGGGCAGGGGCAGCAGGACCTGGAGTCTGGATGGGGTCGTTGTGTCTTTGGGGAGGGGGGGTTCAGAGCCAGCTCAGAGATAACAGACCTTGCAGGGGCTCTGCTTTCCAGGCCCATAATCCACATTTCAAGTGCTCTCATGGAGGGAAAGATTCCATTTCCTTCGGATTTGGGTTACACAGAAATTGCGTGTGACATTTCCTGCTGCTTCTCTTTTCACATTGAGGCATTTCAGCTCAGCTTGGCCTTTAGGGCAGGCTTGGACAGAGGTTAGTCTGTGGGAAAAACGGGTCTAGGAATTAACAGAAACATGGACTCATGGAATGGTTGGGTGGAAAGGACTTCACAGCTCAGCCCAGCCCTGCCACGGGCAGGGACACCTTCCCCTATCCCAGGCTGCTCCAGCCTGCCCTTGGACACTTCCAGGGCAGCCAGAGCTTCTCTGGAATTCCAGACCACCCTCACAGGGTGGGATTCCTGCCCAGTATCCCACCTAACCCTCGTCTCTGTCACTTAAGCCATTCCCCCTGAAAGTGCCACATCTGCCCCTGGTTGCACTGATCCCCAGCTCAGGCTCCACAAGCTGCTCACAGACCTCTGGCAAACTGAGGCTTCTCCCTGGGCGTTTGCACAGAGTGGAGTTTGTGGCTGTTAAAGCATGTTTGGGGTTTGTTTTACCTGCAGTGGGATTGTTCTTGTTTTGAGGCATGGCACTGATGCCCTGTTGTGTGTTGGTGCCCATGGCTCAGGAATGAGTGCTGGGGCTGCCCTGGTGTCCTGGGGCAGTGCCAGAGCCAATCCTGCTCCTGCACAGAGTGGAGTTTGTGGGTGTTAAAGCATGTTTAGGTTGGTTTTTTTTACCTACAGTGGAATTGTTCTTGTTTTGAGGCATGGCACTGATGCCCTGTTGTGTGTTGGTGCCCATGGCTCAGGAATGAGTGCTGGGGCTGCCCTGGTGTCCTGGGGCAGTGCCAGAGCCAATCCTGCTCCCTGAGCCACCCTGGGGAGCCCAGCCCTGCCAGGTTCCCTTTGCCCCCAGAGCAGCAGTGCCTGTTTGTGGCTTTGGAGCAGAGCATCCCCAAGGTTGTGCAATGCCCTCAGAGTTCCTCCTCCAGCCCCTCTGAGGAATCACCCTCTACCCTGGAGCACAAAAATTGCTGCTTATCTTCACCCTATGGCCCTGGCTGTGCCATAAAATAACTGCTGGTGGAATTATCTGCTGCCCTTTCCAGTCCTGATGGGTTCCATAGGCTGGGTGCACTTGAAAAATGCATTCTTCCCCTTTGAACCCAACTGGAGACACTGCCTGCAGCTGTGCTCCAAGGAGGGATCCTCAAACAAACCCAGGCTCGTGTTTCCCACCTCTACCTCTTTATTTGGATTAAATTTCCTCAATTTCAGCGCTGCTTTTCATCTGGGATGATAAAAGGAGCAGGATCAACACTCTGAAGTGAATTTCAAAGGGCGAAATCACAGCTGAAGTTTAGCTCGGAGCAAAAAGACTTTAACTTCAGATGTCGCTGCAAATTTTAATACAAAAGTCTCAGGATTATTTTTCCTTCTTCCTTTCTTGCTGCTCTGTGAGGATTTAAGGGAAGGGGGTTTATTTTTCCATGCCGTGCCCATGTTTGTGATGTGAAGCTTCCTTTTCCTTTCAAGTGGCAGAGGGGTCACGGCAGGGGCTCAGCAGCACAAAAATTCCTGCAGAAGGGCTGGGCTGGGGACAGCTCTGGCTGCCAGCAGCAGGAAACATCACTTGCAACCAGCAAAGCTCCCAGGGAAAATATGCCAGCAATTTGTCTTTTATAATCTTGTGCATAACCATGAGGGAGGAGGTTTCAGACAGTGACCCTCTGTTCTGGCTCAGTTCAGTCTGGCAAGGCAAGGAATGATAAAATCGACTTTTTACTCTTTTTTTTTTGTTGTTGTTGCTTGGTTTTGTTTTTTGTTGTTTTTATATGGGAGTTCTTGCAGGTTGTAAATGCTGTGAGTTGGGATGTGAAACCTGCCTGGTGGGGCAGGGAAGGGGAGAGGAAGGGGAGTGTGGGGTTTGGTTCTGTCTTGTGGCTGCTGTGATCTTGGGGAAGGGAAAGGGAATGGGAATGGGAATGGGAATGGGAATGGGAATGGGCATGGGCTGGGTCCTTCCTGGGGCTCTCTGGGCTGAATTCTCTCTGCTGTGAATTCATTTCCCAGCAGAAAGGCCGGGCCTGTGTCCACCCACCTTTCCCTGGGCTGCGATTTATGGGAGAAAAATGCAGCCTGGTGTTTGTATAATGAGTGATTGTCCCAGAAAAAGCCAGGGTGGGTGGGAATCGGGCATGGGAATGCTGGGCAGCTCGACAGGGACTGGGAGGACTGGGGGGGCCCTGGGGGGCCCCTGGGGAACCTGGGGAGGCCTGGGGAGACCCTAGGGGGACCTGGGGGAACCTGGGGGATCTGGGGGGACGTGGGGAGAACCTGGGGGGACCTGGGAGACCCTGGGGGGATCTGGGGGAATCCTGGGGGCATCTGGGGGAACCTGGGGGGATCTGGGGAGATCCTGGAGGGACCCTGGGAGGAACCTGGGGGACCCTGGGGGAAAATGGAGGGAACCTGGGGGGACCTGGGGTCACTGGGCTGGAGCCCCTCTGGATTCTGGGAGAGCTGGGAATGCTCCCCTGGAGAAGGGAAGGCTCCAGGGAGAGCTCAGAGCCCTTCCAGGACCTGGAGGGGCTGCAGGAGAGCTGGGGAGGGAATGGTCAAACGGCAGGATGGATGGGAATTTGGGCTGGAATTCCTCCCTGTGAGGGTGGGATGGAATTCCCAGAGCAGCTGTGGCAGTGTCCAAACCCAGGCTGGATCCCCTGGGATGGTGGGAGCTGTCCCTGCCCTGGCACTGATGAGATTAAACCCCAACCCAGCCCATTCCACCCTTCACGCTCAGCTTTGAACATTATCCAGATGTTTCTGCTGGAATGTGAATGGAATTTTCACTTCTGGGTGAATTCTGGGATCTTTGAGGGGTCTGAGCTGCACACCCAGCTCTCCAAACTCCTGATTTCCAGCCCCTCCGCGGGGAGGGGGAGCACGGTGGGTGCAGAAGCAGCTCCCAGGAGCAGCAATCCAGTAAAATTCCTGTAATCCTGTGGAAATCATGGAAGCAGCACATCGTCCCTGTGCTTGTGGCACAAAGTGGGGGCCCGTGGGACAAACCCTGCCCTGCAGCACAGCAGGGTCCACATCCCTGCTCCTGCTCCTGCTCCTGCTCCTGGGGGATTTGCAGCCAGGATATTTGGGAGAATTTCCCGTGCTGAAAGCCCCAGGCTGTGCTGGAGCCCGAGCGCCTCATCCCGAGGGGAATGGGAGGCATTTCGTGGGAATTTCCTGGCAGAAGAGCTCTGATCTTTGTTTATTTATTTCATTTCCAGTCCAGAGCTCCTCAAAAGCAAACCTGGGGAAGGCTCAAGAATTCCCTTCTGGGAGTGGTTGGGTTTTGTTGCTTTCTTGGAGACAAATGTGGTTATTCACCAGGGGATTTGCTCAGCGATCCGTAAATATGGGAATTTTGTGGCTGGGAAGGTTTCATTGCTGCATTTAGGGTGTGATCTGTTCTTAAATCAGTATTTAAATAAACCAGAGTTTGGTCTGCTCTGACTTTGCAGATCAATTCCTTCAACCACAGCAAAGCATTTCCCTGATTTTACATCTTTTTACTTGGTTTGGGAGCAAATTCAGTTTAACCTTTCTCCTCTGCTTTGCCCAGTGAAGTCCCAGGGAAAAGATTCCAGGAGTGTGGGCTCCTGCACTTAATCCTATTCCCCTGGAAATCCCATAAGCATCCAGCTTAGCTTTGTCTTGGGGAGGGATTAAATGTGCACAGAATCCTCAGTTTTGGCACTCACGTTGGTTCCTGGCTGGCAGCAATTCCCTGGGCTTTGCTTTGGAAGTCAGGGAGGTTTTATTCTGGATTTTTTCTGGTGGTTTCTGAGGCTGCAGTCGCTCCTGAAGATCTCTGGTTAGGGATTGGTGTGCCCGAGGTAGGGCAGGATTTTGGCAGAGTGCAGCTCCTGGGTTTGGAAGGTTTTACCTCTCCTTGCCACAGGAGGCTAAAACCCCCCTTTGCTGGCCATTAATATTTCTTCACCATAAAATCTGCAAACCCCCACACGATGCCCTTCCCCTGTGTATTCCAGGCTGATTTAATCCCTTTATTTTATTTTATTTTTATTTATTTTATTTTATTTTATTTTATTTTATTTTATTTTATTTTATTTTATTTTATTTTATTTTATTTTATTTTTTAATTTATTTTATTTTAATTTATTTAATTTATTTTATT
>VXBS01007137.1:0-19367 GCA_013400255.1 Sitta europaea
GCCCTGTCCCATTGTATTGGGTCTCGAGGGGGAACATCCCTGGGAAGGTGGGTGAAAAGGTTGGAGATCAGGTGCTGGCCCCCTTGGATGCACCCTCTGAGAGAGGAATAAAGATCCCAGAAAATGTACTTTCTTGGACTACTTCTCAGGCCTCCTCTTGGAGAACTTGGGAACCTAAAAAGCAGGAGGCCTCTCTGCATTCTATGGACCAAGGACTCGTTGCAGCTTGAAAGCAGCTGCACTGGGGTATGCAGCTGGGGACAGGGCTGGCTGGCCCCCCAGGCCAGATACAACAATCTTCCTGATGTTCAGAAGGAACCTCCCATGTTTCAGTGCTGTCTCTTGTCCTATCACTGGGCACCACAGCACAGTGGCTGAATATAACTTCTCTGTGTTTCTGTTGGTGTCAGCAATGCAGTGAGAAGGCCTGAAACAAAGAAGAGAAGTACAAGAGTACAAGTGCAAGGACTCTGAAGCTGGGAATTAATCTGCAAAATAACCTTTTTGTGCATGAAGCTAGTGACAGAAAAAAGGTTTACCTGTGAAGGCAGCTTGTCACAAGGGCCAGGTATGGGAGGCATGGCCTTGAGGCAGGAAAGAATAAAGCTCCAAAAAACTGGGACAACTCACCACCTTTGTGGTGCAGACAGTGAATTTTCACAGAACGGCTTGGCTTGGTAGGGACATTAAAGATCATCTTGTTCCAATGTTCCCCACAACGGACAGGGACACTCTCCACTAGACCAGGTTGGTCAAAGCCCCATCCAATCCAGCCTCTGACAAGGAAGTCTGACAGGTGTGGGGCATCCACAACTTCTCTCTTACTCTCTATAATATCAGTCGTGTCAACAAAGTTGAAAAAGTTGAAAGTTCATGGATGCTCTAGAAAAGTTACCTGCTGCATGGCAAAGACTGGCATGTGAAGACCATATTGTCCTCAAAGCTGAGTACTGCGCTTACAAGTCTGAGGCATGTAGACTCAGCCGATATTATTTAACAAGCAGGTGTTTTGGGTTTCTAGAATTTATTTCAACTTCTGTCCCAAGAAAAAGCACTGCCATTAAAGCTACAGGCATGATTTTTGCTCAGGATGCATGATTACAAGTCAGATGTTTTCACCATCCTCAATTGACAGATGCATTGTAGAGAAGTTGCATCTTAGGGAATATTACTTTTTCTGCATTTATTGGGGGAATTAAGTGAAAAGAAATACTTGTGTATGGAGTGTAATCTCTACTGTGAGGGGAAGATTATTTCCAATCTGGAAAAGGAAGAGATAAAATAAGATTTGCTAAAGGTGTCCCTCTCCCCCCCCACCCCCCAAAAAAAAATATTATCATATAACAAAAAAAACACAAAACCCCTTGATTTCTAGAAGCAATCTTCCCCAAGGAAACAATTAAAATATTCATGTTGCTTTCCCAGTCTTGTGCAAAAAGAACCTGTAGTCTTTCTTAAGATGTGCAAAAAGGTACAAGTGAAAAGAATATGGGAACAAATTCAAGAAGCACTGTTTCCATAAAAATGGTATTCAGCTGCGGAGACTTCTAGCAAGAGATCTCAGAACAATTAGAGATTGAGAAGCATTAACATAAGAGACTTCTAGGGCATAAAGGGAGGGAGAGATTGGTCAACAGACTCAAAATGCATCCATGAGAAATTTGATCATACCAGGGTCTCCGAGCTGGCAGCAGCATAGACATAGAGGTCTCTTGGGCAGTGCGAGCTGAATTGAGATAAATTTTAACCAGAAATGTGGTGCAGTTTCAATAGAGAACAAATATCACAGTCATTAGGAAGGCCCAGAAAAGAGTGTACTCTTGTTTAAGCAAAGATACTGAACTGCAGGCAGGAATGAGATCAGATAAATACTAAGACCTCGTATGACAAAATCAAGTGACCTTTTCTCACTACTCAACACAGAGAAATATATTTGCAGCTCTTTTTCTTCCATATGACTAGAGAGGTAAAGCTGGTATTCTGACCACTGTTTTTCAGTTGAAGTGTTCCCTGATAACACTGGAGTTCCTACTAATGCCAACTTTTCCCTGTGTTAAGTTTCACTGGGTTTACACTGCTTATTTACTTGCAGGTAAAAGTAACACTGCAATGGTGGTAATGTTTTTCAATTAAACTCTGGGAAATTAGTTTCTTTAATGCCCATTTCTGGAAAAGCCAATCTTATACTGACACACCTAAGGAACCTTGATACATGAAAAGTAATTTTAAAGGATATGGATTTCCCATTGAAATATTTCACTAGATCACATTTTCAACTTTTTTTTTTTTTTAATTACTTGTTAATATCTTTTGCCTTCCCATTCTTCCCAGTGAACTTCACTAGAATTGCTTTTTTCTGATGAAGTGGAATTTTCACCTAGAGCAGGCAGATCTGTTGAATAATATTCACATATAATGTAAGGTAAAAGCTAAGATGAAAGGGCAAGCAGGTATCCCAGTCAGTGTTACCAGCAGGAATTCAGAATGTGTGAAAGCAGATGTCCAAGGAAATCTTCCTAAGTCCAAGAACTGTCTGCAGTTTCATGAATTTGCAGGCCAGCCCTGTTCAACTTGGGACAAATTGCCTAGAATGGATGGATACTCAGAAAAAGACTTTCATGAACTGATTGCAACCGTGCTGTGGTGACCTACCAAAAGATCTTATCCTGTGGTGTATTAGAGATGGTTTTGTAATGCACCTGCTACCAAGACTAGGGAAAAGGAGGAAAGACACATGGCTCTGGGCTTCTTTTTCGTCCTCAGTGATGTCCTTCTCATTTCCAGAGTATTGTCACTATGTGCTGCATGACATACAGCTGTCACTATTTAGAAAGACAAGAAATCACACCAACAGACATGAAGAACATTGACATTCCCATGGAAACAGTCCAAAGACTTCCTCAGGCATATCTTGCATCTTAGTATGCCATGATAAATTGACTTAATAAATGAAGAAGAAATGGACCATAACATCCTCAGGCAGAGTGGAAACTCCAGAAGTGCACAGGACAGGACTTAAATCACCATGGGTTGGCTGGACATGCATCCTTAACCTTAAATGTGAAACAGATGTATTTGGCCTAAAAGACCTGAATTATGACGTGTCTGCATCTTCCGATATATTTGATATATACATGTACTTGTGGAGGTGAGACATGTGGTGTATTTGATAGACTGTGTTAGGTCCTAGGCCTGCCCCTCATCTATTCAGCTGCTGTAAGTCATGTGAGCAGAAGTGGACGGAAGGAGTGGTGTGCATGTCTGCAGGACACAGCTGGAGCAGCAGTCTGATGAGCACCCTGGTATGATTCTGTGATCCTTACCAGTCTTTGCCAGCTAGGCTGAGTGACACCACAGATTTGACAGTTTATCAATGCACTAGGACTGCCGTCCAATTTTCACTGTAATAAAATGATTTTCACAAAAAACAACCTACATTTCACATTGTTCTGCTAAGCCACTTGAGCACTACCTGATATTTTTTTGAAGTATGAAATAACACTTGTATCAGGAAACTTACACAACTGTATGGACTGCAAAAGTGTCTTTGAGCTACTCATATTGGACAAGTCTTAGGTTTTCATTGCTTTCAGTGCTCCAGGACAGCAAGGACATTCCATGTGCTGAATCACTTGACAACACAGGAAAGGAGATTAGCAGGACATCTAGAATAGAATTCCAACACTTTTTGAAGAGTAACATATGGCATGCTTGCTTATTGAGGGATCAAGTCCTATCTTAACAGTGCCAAAATGTCTCATCCTTCCCACCTTACTGTGTTCCTTTGTCTAAGACCAGAAGCCCTTCTACTGTTACTCTTTTTCTATCCTAGGATAGTGTACACATTTTTTACTGGTGGTATGTAATTTGTGTTGAACAGCACTTTCTCTTCTGCATATTTCCCAGCATTTGCAAAACACACTTTCTCTGAGACTTCATTTTGGTGGGTAAAGCAAGCCAAGCATTCCTAAATAGATAATTCAAAAAAACTGCTGCAGGAAAAGTCAGCTTTTCCAAATGTTGGCAGTTGTATGTACTTTTCTGAAGAGTGCTTCACCTGTCAGTTTATGATAGTATATGTATTCCTCCAAGATGCCTGGAAGTTACTTTATTGGTGGACAATACACTGAGCAGAATTATTGAGGGTGGTGACATGCATGACATAAAAGTATGAGATTTGATAAGCTTTTCTGTTTCCATGGCATTGTCTACTGAGTCATGTCTCCTAGGAGACCAGATTTTACATCCTCAGGACTGATACTGGGCAAGTTTTTCTGTGCTGCAGCATGACCAGAGCCCTGAAGGCCACTCAGACTACTTCTTCACCCCACCCTACCCTGACCTTCTATCCCTTACATATAGATGCATCTGACTTCAGTGGGATTGAATCTGCCACATCTTCTCAAACCCCTGAAAGACAGAGAGTGTATGACAAGGCTCCCCAAAGATGAGGATAAAGGAAAAACCTCAGTAAGGACGCAGTCTGAGTGATGTGAGATTAGGAACTGGTAGAGATTGCTACTCATTTCAGCCCATGGAGTAGCTTAGTGATGGTAAAAATCAATTCCAATGTCTGAAAAGAAATACCATACTACATATGAGTAAAAGTCTCATGAACTTGTGCAAAAACTTTTTGTGCTTCAAAGGAAGAATTATATCATTCTTCAGAGTGGGCTGCACTAAGTGATGAACACTCAGGGAAGGCTTATTCACTGAGCCAGGCACCAGGCAAAGCAGCTTCAGCTCCCTGCTCCTTCAAAAGTGTCAACAAGTCCAAATTGTGTGCAATTCCTGCACCTGAGGACAAACCAAAAAGCCTTCGATAAGTAGGACAACAAAATCATTCCCTGTCCCTACGTTTTGGACTCATGAGGACTCAGTCTATTTTCTGTAAGATACACAAGGTCTAAACCAAAATCTTCTGAGAAATTCAAAACAGTAGAGCCCTGATTTGTTTTAAAGAACAAAATACTTATGTTTCCTCCTGTATAGATGTGAAAAAACACTAGATTTTGGATTTTTGCTTAGTTTTACTGGTGCTACTAGGGTAACACACTTCCATGGCCCATGACTAATAGACAGTATTGTCCATATCTGGTTTTAGAAATGGTCAAGACTGAGGATTTGATTTATTAAAAAAAACCCCAAGTCTAGTCTTTGCCTGAAAAAAACATCAGAGCTTTGACTTGCATGTAAAGTAAATCATCTCTAACTGTTTTCTCAGTGTTGAAAACTCCCAAGCTTTTAGGATATCTGGAAATTCAGCCTTCAAAATTTAAAACACAGCAGGTCCACTGTCCTAGTTTAGGGCAAATCTGGGAGAAAATCTCCAAAGGGAGATCCCTCCAGAGAGCAAACCCACACGGGCCCNAACCTTATAATTTTTATTTTGACCTCTAGTTCCCCTTTAATTTTATGAGTTTTACCTATTTTTTGGAACAGCTTCAGGAAGGAGTGCAGTGTGAAGTGCTGTTAATAGTGCTAACTTGTTAGCACTGTTGCTGTTCATATGACTATCTGACTGATCTGTGATCTGTTAGGCCATTTAGCCTAGTTTAGCCGTAGCAGAAATGCATATGTCTGGTCCTGGGGTTCCTGTTGATAAGTCACCACTTACCACTTTTGTTGATGGCCTCCTTGGCTGTAAGATATATTTTATGCCATCTCCAAGAATAAAACTAAGTAATACGGTGTAATGTCATAAGGCCACATGGATAGTTTTAAACACAAATCAGGGCTCATGAAAAGGAAAAAAGGCTGAAATAGTTGTGTGGTCCCTGATGCTCAGCAAACATGTTCCAGAGAATGGTTTTTGCCACTCAGTGCTAAGATCACCATCTGCATCTATGCATGAATAGACACAAATATCCAAGCACAGGGAAAATGACTAGAGTATTGATAGGAGGGGAAAGTTGGATTGTGAACATCTGCCTGGAGACTCTTCCTATTTCAGCCAAAAAACTGGGTGATTCAGCATCTCAATTAGCCTTCTGACAGGTGAAAGCAGATTTGGTATCACAGCTTTTCTTCAGACCCCACTAAACAGTGCAGTACTAACTGCAGAATGCTGCCCTGTTGTGCCTATATATGTCTCACACCAGACTGAAGGGTTGTAGAGTGGCTGGTCCAGAAAAAAATGAGGGCATCAGGCACTTCCTAATGTTGGGAGTCTGTAGCAGTTTACACCTTGGTAAGGTGCTGAGGTATGTTTAAGGCAAAACACAATGTGCTCCTGGATACATCCAGGGTGCCCATAGGTCCTGAGTGTGTTTTCAAGGGCCTGCAAGATTTCAAGGCTGTCGTTTTCTCATACACATAGTCTACGTATTATATGGTACCCAGGGAAATGTAGTAACACTGTTTAAATTGGTTTAAGTTGTCCAAATGTGTAATAATTGCCCTTAGGTGTTTGTTCTGTTCAACACAAACCAGAATTTTCAAAATCTCCTGTTGCTCCTGGAACAGTGATCTCCATAGTAAAGTCTTTGTTATATGCAAATCTAGCTGCTTCAAACCTGCCAACATTTAAAGTCCTCAAAGACATCCCACCGCACATGGAGAAGTTTTTGTTCATCCTGGCACAACCACCACATTTACCTCCACAAGAGTCAAGAGACAGGACTGAAGAGGCAGAGTCGAGAAGCGCAGCAATGGGACTTTACCTGAAAAGGGCCAAAAACTGCGCGTCTTAGGGGAGGCTGGGCTCTTGCCGGTGGGATTCAGAGAGACGGGCTTACAACCGAGAGGGACCGCGGCTGCTGCAAAAATAAACCAACAGTGCCCTCGAGTGCTAGGAGCGAAAAGCACAGCTCAGCTGGGAGNTGGACTTCCCAGTGGCTGGTGTATCAGAGTTAACACATAAAGTGGACTGTCTGTCACCTTGAGGTCAGCAGAGACCATCCTGACCAGACATTCAAAAACACTGATAAAATGTTTCTTGTTTTGATGTTGGCCTGCAGTGACAATATGGCACAGTAGAGGTAAAGAGAGCTAAGATGTACTAACCAAGAACAGTACAGGAAATTCACTGGCAAAATTATATTGGAAAAATAAAATCAGCAGAGCTCTTGTAATGGACTGTGTAGCCTTTTATTGTGTGACCCTTTCACATTCAGCCCCTGTTGCTACCTGCATATCCCAGTGAGCTAGGACATAAACTGGGACATCTTAGGAAGGTAACAAATTACAAGAAGGAAGAAATTGTTATAGTTTATGCAAGCTTCTATATACTTTTTTGAGTTTTTTACTGAATCTTAACCACGCTGTACAGCTCTCATGCATTTGTATATCAGTGCAGTGGGGATTTAGTTGTTTGTCTTCAAGCAAACAGAGAGGGACATCTTAGCTCAGGCTAAGAGTAAGATGGAACATGCAGGAAAAATTAATGAGCTGGCCTCGACCCATAATGCATTCAAAGCACAGCTGGAAGGCAATGATGATTCACACGCTGTCTTCTACCAAATAGAGTCCAGGATCAGGCAGAGATGGGCCAAGGTGGGTACTTAAGACTTGGAGTCTTGTTTCAATGTTACCAGCATTAATGAAGCTTTCTCCAGGGCAGCTGCTCACCTGTCTGAAAAAGAATCAGAAGTCAGGCACAGGATTTTCTTAACTCTTTCCTCTATTCACGGAGACTGAATACAATAGTGTAGATACCATGAAGTTCTCGGTTACCTTCACTGAGACGGAACTTCCTTCTCATGGCTTTTTAGCTGGAAATGAAAAAATGTGATCAAACTGAAGTGGTTGCACATGTGCCAGATGCAACCTTGGTGCATAAGTCATGTGTTACAGAATTCTGACACTCAGGTCAGCCTGCATAAGAAAGTGTGCAGTACTGAGAACAAAGAAGATGAGGGAGGAACGGAGCAGCAGTCTGAACAAAACTGTAAGTGGCCACACTGCTGAGCAAAAGTCCACTGGGGAAGGGAGAAAAGTGCTAAATTCCAACTCATCATGAAGGAAGGATCCCGAAACACTGATGAACTGGTTTAAAACTTGAGACTTTGTATCTTTCTGCAGAGTGAAAACTTCAGGACGTGGGAGCTGTATTATCTTGACTTTCTTGAGTACTGGGTTCTCAAAGGGTGGATGACATTCATTTTGTTGCATTTCATAATAGAAGAATAGGACACCAATTTTCAGCTGTATAATTGCTTAGCCTATATTTCTGCAGAAATGAAGCCAAGGAGTTTTACCTAGACAGATGTTTTCTCAATTAATAGATAATGTGTTTCATTAGAGAATATTTTAAGAGGAAGCATAAGCTCTTTCAAAATTGTTTTCTGTTGTTATGGGAGCTACGACTGCTCACTTGACCACTGTATTCACAGAGAAAAAAATAAAGGGCAATTAGTCTGTCTCGGGGCTAAGCACAAAATAGGCTTATTTTTCTCTGTTATCATGCTGCAACACAAAGTTAACTTCAGAATAGCCAAATTTTGTTAATATAGATTACCAGTTTTTCCAAGGTCTCTGGTCTGTCACATTAATGTTCACTTGCACAGTAACTCACAAGCAATTAAAAGTATCATTCACAAAGGAAAAGCTATCATCTGGGGATGAAATCACACAGGCAATTGCAGCATGCATCCATATTTTTAAAATTTCATCTTCATGAAAAGGTTTTAGAAAACAGCCATCAACATCCCATTTTTCTTTTTATTAAAGAATGGGATTTTCAGAAGAGCTCAGTATGGGCCTAATTCTCCTCCTACTGATCCCAAGGGTAAAACACTCAGTGATTTCAGTGGCAGGAGGGTAAAGCAATTTCCTGTGCTTTTGAAATCCCACTTGCTGATACTGTCTCAAGGGAAAAATTGCAGACTCAAGGGATAAAAGTCTTTATTCATTAGCAGTGAAACGGCACAGGCTCTAGCAATGCAAGGATCCTCAGGCTGCTTCCCCAAGGATGCAGCCGAACCCAGACCTGGAATATCCGTGTATCAGAGCAGAGCTTCCTCTCTGTCCTGTCCCAGCTGTCTATGGCTAGTCCATTCTGCTGCGAGTTTCCCACAGAGTGAAGATCAGATTTTTCCATGCCAGAACAGATACAGGAGCACAAATACTGCATGAATCTGTAGCAAGTTTTAAAACACATCAGTAGCATATTTACAGTGCTAAGGTAACTAACTTTTCAGGGTGGCAGTGCATAGTTAAGAAAAATCTGGAAGTAAAGAGGTGGAAATCTTCATAATGCACTGTGTGGATGTCTGGAAACATAAATTACTCTGCTTTTAGCAGAAACACAAATTTCATCCACTGCTTTGCTAATACAGAGGCACTTGTATCTCAGCTGGCTAGGTAATATAATTTAAATGGAAGTGCTGCACTGTTCTCTGTTGGACAGAGCAAAGGCCTGAGGATAAACACAGACATGTAAAGGAAGTCCAAGGCAGAAGGAAGGAGAAGCTGAGATCACTGAATAGGTCAGAGATACCAAAAAACTCCACAAAGCACAACAGTGAATATGTGCATAATCAGGCCATAGGGCATGGAGAAGGGGCCATGGTGTCATGCCACAGAGACAGGAACATGAGACAGTCAATAGTACACTCACATTTGTAGCTGAAGGTTGTTCAGAAAGCTTTGCAACAGGAAGAACAGATTGCGGATGAGTTCAGACCTTTGACACACGTAGTCAGTCCAGACCAACACTGGGTCAACCGCAGCAGTCAGCATTCTTCACAGAAGTCTGTGCCGGGTAGCCAACCCATCAGAAAACTTCTGGTCTACAGCACCAAGGCTAGGCCTAAGCTGCTCTAGGTGCACCTCTGCTGTCACAGAGCAGTAAAGACAGAAGTTACCCAGTATGTTCTTCACCTACATGGAAGTTTTATTCTGCCATAGGCTGTAGAACACAGGGGAATCTTTAAAAGAACATGAAAAACCAGCAGAAACCAGAAGCTGAACTTTGTAACAAAACCCAAACTACAGGAGATCCTGTATCTCATATCCGTATGTTTATTGCTCAAAGTACATAGAAGCCCTCACACCAATTTTAATAGAAGTCCTGTCTGAGTTAGACTTGGACATTCAAAGCCATCCAAGACTTTCCTGGCCACCACCAATGACAGTCTGGCAGCTGATAACAAATTACTGCTAAAGTGCTGGCGTGCTGGCCTCCTCATTTTCTAAAACAATCCCAGTCACATCCACCCTTTTTCAAAACAGATTTGTCTTTAAATTTCTTTTTCTCCGTGTTTTCCTAGTGTTTACAAACTAGTGCAAGGATTTCTAAAAGCAGGAGCATGATACCAAAACTTGTAACTGTGAGATGTTTGAGGTTCAGTTGATTATGAGGTTTAGCAATCTCAAAATAGGTCAGAAAATTTACTTGAACTTCCAGTTAGCAGCAGCATGTGTCAAAAGAATGTCTGTGGGTCCACGGTACACAAAGTTAAAGGAAAGCACAAAGGCACAACATATGTGGCACGCAGAGTAGTTTACTGGGACCGGGTCACCAGTCATCTCATCCTGTGTTTTGTTAGAAAGACACAACCAACAAATCAGTGAAACCAAACAATCTTTCCTGCCATCCCAAATCAAACAACTCTTGCTTCAAAGACAAAACTTTTGAAGTTTGATATGTAAATCACAACAACTGTGAAATCTACCATTCCATTTATTGCTGTGAATGCTGACGCACATCTTTCAGAATAGTCAACTGAATTACTAAGGCTGCAAAACCTGCACCAGCTGCCGAAATTTTTTGCTTCCTGCAATGAGAATCACAATAACAGTAACACTGAAAGAAAAAATAGTCACAAAACTTGACCTAACATGCTTTGGAACTGAAAAAATAGTAGAAGGTAGGAAAAAATGATTATATATTCAATGCATTGCTTCCTTCAGGAAGGTAATACAAATGAGTTCAGGATTTGCACAGCTAGTGTAACTGGGAAAAATGCACCAGGGAAAAGAGCTTTGGAGGCTTATTAGGAAGTGAGTTAGAGAAGCTTCAATATGTTGGTGCAGCTCGTATGCATGAATAATTGTGGTTTACTGTTTAAACATTGCTTTGTAAATTAATGACTTTATTAAAGCACACCAACTGTAAACAAGTATGTATTTTTCATTTGACAATTAAAAATGGAGCAACCAAGTGAGTTTATTCCTACTGAGGAACAGGGAAATTACCTTTTTCCTCAATTGCCATCAACATATTTTTGAGCAGGGTGGTTTGGTTTAGCTTCATTTTGTTTTCTCAGACACTCTAAAAACTGCATGTCACCTGGAAATGCAGGTGCAGAACTATTTTATTTCCTTAGGTTTACCATGCCTTATTTAATGGACTGGAATGAATGTAACAGCTTCCAGCAAACACGTCAAAACTGAGATTTTCCTCAACACCCTCTAACTTTGTTTCTCAAGAAATAGAAGATCTGAACACACCAGAAGCCCAGGACCAGTTAATGGCTGAAAATGAGCTGTCAGATCCTGAAGCTTGCAACAAGAAAAATAAAGGGATGCCTGTCAGAACTCAAATGTCACCTTCACAAGCACTTTCCTGAAATAAGCAGCAGGAATGGCTACCTGTGAGAAACATTAGTGGAGATGACAATTCTGGCTCCAAACTGACAACTGAGCAATTGTGATCCAGTGATGGGGGATTAAATCCTGAATTCATCATTCACACATGCTTCTCTGAATGTTAACTTTCAGCCACAGTATCTGAACAGAGTCTTGTTCTGGATCCTGAAGATGACCTGTGACAGAAATTGTCTATAAGGCAACTCAGGGAATTTCAGAAGAGCAATCTCAGCCATATTTTTGGAAGTGGCAAACCAAATCCCAAAATACCATAATTAAGAATAATTACTGGGAATTTGTATCATCAAGAGATTGAAGTTGGCTACAAACTGAAATATATGACTTTTCAAAAAATGCTAGCTTTCACTGGAAAGTGACAGTTCCATGAAACAAAAGGGAAAAAAATCAAAGTGACTTAAAGGATTTTGACATTTCTCTCCAACTGAAATAAATGTATACTAAAGCATACTAAGGAGTATGACACATGAGTCCTCCAACAAAATAAAATAGGTGGTTGATAATCCTGAAACAAGTGAAGAGAGTTAGCTTTGCAAGGGAGACAACTAGAAAATGATGCCAAAACTATGGAGGCCAGAAGCTAGAGGAGGTTTACTGTTGAGAAAGTGACAAGGGAGTTTGTGTTTGCATCTTCTCTGTTTGTCCCGTGCCTTTTAAATGTTTCTATCCTATATGTCACAATTTTCTCCGCATTCTTCATGGCCATATTGCAAGGAGCAAGGGAGAAGGAAAAGCCTGTCCCCCAGCTCTTTTCTCTGTTTGCAGTGCACTAAGAAGGAGTGAAGTCCACATTCACAACATGAGAAAGCCAAGACAAAACTGGTTGTTGTAGTTTAGGAATAGTATTCTCCAATTTAATAGTATGATTAAAGACCATTTTGAGATAAGAACTATTTAGTAAAAATAGCAGTGAGATAAGAAAACAAATAGTTACAGCAACAATATCAATAACAAAAGGTATATGGAAAGATACAAACCCCCCCTTAATTAATAGTCAAAGCCAGGCAGCTCCCTTCACCACATTTTCTCCTCCAGAAAGAACCACTTCTGCCCAGAAGAGAGACCTTTTGCCCCAGCAATGATGTGAGGTGGTATAGAATAACTTCAATGTCCCAGCCATGCCTCCTCCCAGCTACTGCAAAAAATTAGCCCTAACCAGGACACTGATGTGGTCTGCAGGTCCCTCGACCGTAGTTTTCTCCAGTAGCCATGTGTCCCTGTCATCACCTTCATCATTGCCTCCACCCTGATTTGTGCTGCTTGGAAAGCAGCGGCACTCTCTCTACTTAGAGCTTTCTCAATGTCCCAGAATCATTTTTCCTAAATCTTTTCTCTCCAATCAGGTTTTGCATTCCCCTTTCCTTATTTTCTGAGTTTCATCAATTTGTGCTTCTAAGCCTTCATCCCAGCTTATTACAAAGAGACAGTCAATGGAGCAAGTAATTCAGCTGGTGGAAATCAGTCTGCCTTCTGATTTGTACCTCCCGCAGACCAAAATACCTTATCCATTATCCCATACTGCTAATATAAATTTTTCTGTATTAAAGAAAGAATGTTTATACATTTCAGAACTGACAAAGAATTACATGGAGATTAGCTGCATAGTTAAATCACTACAATGATTCAAAAATGCTTTTAAAACCCTACAGGAAGATTAACTGAACTCTTTTAAGCTATATAAAAATAAACTATTCATTTATCCATAGCTCATTTCATCCAGATGTAAGCCATGGAAAACCACTTAGCGGGTGGAAGTCCCTGAAATCCCAGTATGCAAAAAACCTGTGTATGATGGAATGAAAGCATATACTTTTACAAGCACATGTGTTTATGAAGACATATTTGTAGAGCACAACTGAAGAAACCATCTATAGCAAGGGCCAAAGAGCTCGAAAGAAGTGGGCAGGGGGAAAAAGCTTCACCTCTCACTTATGTTTCTTAGAGGAGAAACAAAAGTGAGTCAGCACCATCTTTGGGTGGCAAGACTCTGCCAGAGCAGAAAGCAGAGTCTGACACTCAGCAGGCCACACAGAAATGTACAAACTATTACACACTATCCTCTTTTCACAGTATTGTGCTGTTCTAATAAATAATGATCATCATGCAGCAACCCAGATTATTAGCTCAACATGCTGATAGCTACCTGGATTATGTCAAACATATGTTTCTACACACTGCTCCCCTCACCTGGGAAGCACCTTCGGACTCTATCTGCCATTGACATAAACTGAAATCAGTGGTTTGTGTTCAGCCAGTTCTCACCATTGTGTATTCATTGTCTGGGCTTTGCTACAAAAGAAAGCCAGCTCAGCTCACTGAGGTGCAGGGAAGAGGATTACAATGGGAGAGCAGGAGATTTTCAAAACATTCAAGGGAGGAAGGGTGGAAAACAGGAAAGTGCATTTTGAAAAATGCCCTTTGCGGAATATCCTTTACCTTTTGGCCAAGAGTAACAGATAGTAACTCGTTGCAAAACTAGACCTTCAGTGCAGAGTATAATAATAAGAAAAACTAAATATTGATCATGTCTTGTGTTAAAGAGAGAAACAAAGACACAGAAAAAAGAAATCAGGTAAAGAGGGAACATTTTCTACATGGCTAAAATCTTCCTGTACCTGCAATGTGATGCTCAAAATAGCCTCTCAGAGCAGGGATGCAGGTCAGATTGTTTGTCAGTCTTACGTGGTTCAGACACAGGGGCACAAGAGCTCTGCTGGACTGGATTAGACCAAGCAATCCTTTTTTCAATTCCAGACATGTTTGCTATCCTATTGTGAGAGTAGCCAGACCTTGAACAAATCATGCCATCAACTTGCAAGAAAAACTCACTTTCTGACCCCCAAAGCAGTGTGTGGTGTGTAGTGAGGTTACTCTCTCATTGTCTGCATAGAGTGGATGGACCACTACAGCAGAGGAAGTCCTGCCTGCTTCTGTGCACAGAGACAGTCTGCCAGACAGCTTCAGTGGGACCATAATTAGGGAGATGACAGGAAAAAATCTAGCGAATTCTATGTGCTTCCAGAGATGGAAACATTTTTGGAAATTCCCCTTGCTCACAGAGGGACACTGATGAGCAGAGGAGGGTGTTGAACATGTTGCAAAGTAACAAAGCTTTTCAGCTATCAGCTTTTTACCTCAAAGAGTAAAGGGAGGATAGTCTCATGTTAAGAGAGTATTCTGCATGTCACAAGGCCCCTGATCTCTGGCTTATCTCCCCACTGAGATGTGTTTCCCTGAGCAATGGGACGAGAGAGGGCCCTGGGCCATGTGCCTAGCTACTGTAAACTGACTCAGCTTCTCCAGCAGAGCTGTCCTGTCCTGTCCACAGCCAGCACCACCACCACAGGCCTGTGACTAGGTTAAAGCAGGGTTTAACCCATTCCTGCTCCAGAGCTGCTCAGCTAGACTGCAGGGGATTTGCACTGGCTTACAGTAGCTGACGGCATGGCTACTCCGTAAGGAAACTCCTTGAAGTGCAAAGAGCCTTGTCAAACAGTTTACTGCCTCTGCCAATCTGTACCTCATATGGCGATGTAAGCACTTATTTGTATATGGGTAAACAGACAGACAGATAAGAAATTTTCAAAAATAATACATATGTTAAAATACAATTTCACCCACATTCAAGTTTGTGAGAGCTGACCAGGAGCTGAACTCAAACTGATGTGGTCTCAAATTCCACATGAAAACCGTGGGATAATACCAAAGTTGTATATTATCAATCTGACTAACATTAGTGAAGTTTGGACTCAGCATGAATTTCTAGAGGTCCTCAGTGAATGTCACTATTGATTAAGCAGAAGTGAAAGAGGCATTCAAGCAGTAAAACTTGTAACATTATTATACTATCTTCTTAGCAAAAGGAAGCAGTTCTTTCTCAGGAATACTACCTCACTATTTTCAGCAATTTTCAGTAAATAGACAATATCCACAAAAACCCTGTGGGAGTGGGTCTCAAATGTAGCAAACTAAAAGGGCTAAATTAGGGTGGATTTGCCATCTTTCTACTTGAAGTCACCTGATAAATGCTTCTGATCATTGTTGTATTTAATGCTTCCTCCTTCCTCATACCCATAGGCCAGGGTTTCCAAACTGTAAGCACTTTAGGTAGCTTGCAGGGGCAAACAAGATTGGCAAGAAGGAGACACATAACTTTATCTTACTCTTGTTTTGGCAGAGTCACAGAAAGTGTAAGATCTCCAGAGAATGGGATTAGAAAACAAACAGGTACACAGTAATAGCGTAACTATCTGCTACATAACAGGAGAGACAGTCCAGTGGGATACTGTGATGTTCACAGCCTGAGTTCCAGTTGCCCCAGAGCATCCTGCTGATGCTGCTGAACATTGTGCTGGCATGAGATCTCAGCTACACTCTGGGAAATTCACACTGAGAGTCATACCTGCTCAATGAGATGCAGACTTCAGTTTCACAGCAGGACTCAATGACAGCTTGCAAATGCCAGCCTCTCACGTGGATCCAGACTTCATCCCTCATCTGTGCTGCTGCTTGCATCCTCTCCAGCAGTGGCTGCTTGTGCTTGGTGTCTGTAGGGGGTGGAGGGACTTAAGCTGTAGGAAGGAGAGCTGTGCTTAGCATGCACAAGGCATATAATTGTATTTAAATCAGAGTCAGGAGACTTGGTCTGTCAGACAACTCTCTGTCATCTGTCTCCAGACATGAAAAATTGCATTTCTTCTCCCTCCTCCAGCTTCACATGGCGGAGACTAGGAAAAAAAAGGACAGCATTTCTCCATTCTTTGGTTAATGGTTGGTGATTTACATCCTCACTTCTTGGTCATGGCTATTTCACTTCCTCTCTTGCAAGGTCACCACTGTATGATATGGAAACCATTTGCTGCCTGTGATTCCTCTAGGCCACACCTTCCAAGGCTTTTTCCAAAGTTTGGCTCCACCCTATAGTTCCCTTTTCTGGAACTCATGGATTTTACAGTCCAAACATCTTCAGCGACCTACATGCACTGTTCATCATATCCCTTGTAGGACTTCTGCCTTCTCAGCTAGCAGCAGGATTTTAGTTGCTGTACTGATGTGTCCTTTGTGACAGTGTTTTTTAGCTGTTTCACTGTTAACCAGCCAACAGGGCTGGCTTATGGATATAGCATCTACAGACTAACTTGTGGTCACATTCTCAGTGCTGTGAAAGCTCCCCTGTCTGGGGCTGTCATTGGGAACAGGCCTTTCCACACCGAGAATTTACTTCCCAGGACTTTTGACAGAGCTACCTGTACAACATGGCAGCATTCTTCATTGCAGGTAAATTACTTAATTCTAGACTTTTCTTGAGTAAAAAGAAAGCATTTTACAAAGCCTATTTTGATTTCCGGCCACAGTAGTAATGACCAGCTGTTGCACCATGTCTTTGGAGCCATCCCAACAAGTCAAATGCCTCAGGAGTTTTCTAAGGTGCTTTTGATGTTCTTTCTATACTTAAAAAAAAAAACCAAAACCAAAAACAAAAACGAGAAAAAAGTTTTTAAAAAATTCAATGTCAATCCCCATAAAGACTATTTCACTTTTACTGTATTGTCTGTGCAGTAATACTGTTAACCTGACAGTTAACATTCTGCACCAGCATTCCTCAAAGAGATCCAGAATTTGGTCTTTGGTAACTTAAAAATTTTTTGTGACTAAGGAGTACAGTGTCTTCTGAAATTTCTTGGCTAGAGGAAAAGGCAGATATCTAATGATGTTCTTGACTTAATGTTCCTCATACCAGATATCCAAAGTCTAAAGCTTTCAGACATGGACAATTTTATTTGGATCAATATTAAAGCCACCACTGGATACAGAGAAATTAATCATAGCTCAAAAACATGACGCATTGAATGGCAGCTCCAATTACATTAGCTCATGTGAGACATGGAGAGAGAGAGGAAGATCCCCAGGTCATCTTGCACAACTTCTGATTAACAGTCAGTTCCTGAGGATGTAACTTTTTTTTTTTTGGCTTGGATTAGATGATAAGGAGTAGCTATCCTCCACCATTGCTCTAGACTAGTGAGGAACAAACACCATAGAGAAAAGCAGCTTCCTAATTAATATTAAGACACATTTTGCCTGTTCAGAAATGCATGCCAAACACTATGAGAAAGAAGTCTTCAAATTGAATACAGTTTTCTATTGATGGAAGATCAAGAGAAACCTGAATGTCCTGCAGATCCTCAAAAAAAAGTCTCCCAAGGGTATTTGGTACTGTATAGAGGTAATCTTTCTCATCTGGGATGAGAAAAGATTAGGAAAATGTGAAGAAATAATATTTTGAAATACATAACATAATTTGTCACCTATTTAAAGATTATGTCTGTCTAAAGCACTTTCAATGTTTTCTTTTGAAGACATTGTATACAGAGCATTTGTTTTTCTATGTGTAGACAAAGTTATACCATAAAAACTCATTTCTGTATAATAAATTTCTATATAGCAGTGACATATAGCACTTTTCAAAATATTTGAATGAATAACAGCATAAAGATGTCATTACTGGTGCTGAGCATGCAAATAGAGGTAAATTGTATATAACTTTATCATCTGTAGTTGTTGCAGCTAATGACTGTGATGAGTGGCGAGAGCAGAGGGATACTAAATGCCATACTTTAAAGCCATCTCACTGCAAGTGTTTAGGACAAACCTTGTGCTAGTCAGACTATCCAAGAATGTCACAGTGTGAAGCCCTACGCTTTTCTTCACATCTTACAGCAGTGACAACTGTCACAATGAAAATCCAAGGCAAGCTGTGTTGTCTGCCGACAGTAAGCTTGGAAATGTTTGCTGTAGAGATCCCTGACAGTGAGCTGCAGCAGTCTTGTATGACTGTTCCTCAGTGCTCAGCACAAAGTACTCAGAAAGCAGCCATCTGCCACACCTGTAACTGCAGTTTCTGAAGCCACTGTGTGTACGAATGGCAGAACACAATTTTTTCCACCCTGTAAGTGCACCATGTCACCTTCAGTCTCCCCATAGACTGAATTATCATATCCAAAGATAAGCTGTGGGTATGATGGGCATGTCTTGCTGTCCACAGGCATGACAGGAAAAGACATCAAGAGTCCCTTTGGATTTCTCCTTCTGTCTGCATGGGGGACACATGTGGGCGGCTTACCCAAGTAACCCTCTGGAGAGACCAACCTCTTCCCTTCTGTCATTCAAACCATTCATTAGATTCCCTTCTGAAAACATGGCAGGAAGTTTAAAGAATTGCATGGGATACTGCATGGGATCTTAATTCCTGTCCCTCACCATTTTACCTTGTATGAAATGATATGCTAAACTTAGCTTGAAGATATGAGTGTTGAGCTTTTGCTTCTGTAAAGATCAGAAAAAGTCAAAATATATTCAATTTTTTTCCCAGCTGTGCATATAAAAAACAAAAACAAAAAAAAAGAAACACCAAAAAAACCACTTATAATGAACTATTTCTAGTATAAGCAAGTTGATTTAATATATTTACAGACAGTTCATAGACTTGTTGCACCCACAGTCAAAGTGGATTGTTTTAGAAGCCATCACTCAGAAATACTAGCAAATATTCATTTCAGATAACCTATGAATATGTGAAATAATTAGGATGAATCCTCTAAAGCTGAAGTATTTATAAAGAAGAGACGTGTCTTAGTTTGATCAGCCTAAAGAAGTGAGCTGGCTAGGTAGAAGATTGGCATTTTATTAAACCAATGGGAAAGCATTTTCTAGTTCTCATTACCGTTGAACGAAGCCCGGGAAGCTCTCTTTCCTTTCACCCCTCTGCCCTCTCCCGGCCCTGCCCAGGCTGGGGGCGGCGGCGGGCCGGGGGCGGC
>VXBS01007143.1:0-31412 GCA_013400255.1 Sitta europaea
AAAGGAAACCTTATGCCACTTGCCAGACTCCCAAAAGTTCCAAAATACCATTTTCTGATTAACAACCTCTACTTTATATTGCTGTTGATTTGTGAATCCACAGTAAATACAATGACAAAACATCAACAGTGTAATTCTAAAAAGAGTGCAATTAAAGGAACAACTGCTGTTTGTTCAGAGAAAGACTGGAATGCTAAACGTACTTTATTCAAACAAATATGAGCAGTGGAAAGCTGCCAACTTAGATTCTATAAATATGACCCAGGTAAGGCCAGCTTTGATCCTGCTCTCTCNGGCCAGCTTTTATCCTGCTCTCTCTAATCTGGCCATATCCCCACCAAAAACAGCAAAAAAAAAAAAAATTATCTGTAAGACAGAAACCCTGGAGATTATTGCCAAAAGCACTCTCAAGAAGCAACATACTCAACCCTACCTACTTGTCAGCATCCACAGGACTTAACAAGTCAGGTTATACCATCTCATAGCTATAAATCACTTGCATTTGTGAGACAAGTTCCACGTGGGGTTTTTTTTTCCAGGACAAACACAACCCAAAGAAGTCACAGCTGTCTTAAATTTATTCTTAATTATAAATTTAGTTACTTCTCCCATGTAATTCTCAGCCTTTTGATTCTGACATGGGCAAATTTCTAATTCTGTACAGAAATGGTCACACCACAAAAATGCTGAATATTTTTTTAAAAACTGAGTATTTGTGCTTAAACTTCAAAAGCATTGGAGACTATTATTCCCCATAATACCTCATTTATCAAAACAATCAAATTAAATGGAACTTGAAATCAAAGTAGACAGATCAGTGATTTTATTTTAAAAAACTACTACAAATCAGGCTTGCAATGCCCATTTGTAGATGATGAAGCACCATGAGCATCACACAGGTGACTAATGATTACTGAGCACATTAGCTTGGTCAAGTGGGTTATTTAGTTGTTGTCATCTATCATCCTTTATCTCCTTCAAAATAGCATGACTTCATCTTTCATCTCTCAGCCTCCCCTTAAGTTAATCAGATGTAATCAAAATGAAGACCATAAAACACAACAGACTAAAACTCAAATCCTCACTAATATCTCTCTCCAAGTACAAGATGCTGTTGGAAACACCTTGTTTCCTTCTAATCTGATTTTCTTATAGAGCATAGGCAAAATGCAGTAAATGATAAGTGTTTGAGAAATAGAGAGTAAAGGTGCTTTAAGGGGAAGGCCTGCAATAGGCTGTCTCAGGCACACAAGCTGCCATGAAAAGACAGTAAAACTCCTAAAATAATGTCCAGAAAGCACAGTTTATTAACTTAGAGGTGAAGCAGATAAGAAAAAGCAGGGTCTCTTTATGCATTCAGAATATTTTGCTGTTTTCATGAAATCTACAGGGAAACAAACATAAGCTACTGTGGATGGGCACAGGACATGGACTTGTGTTACACAACTCAGTGATGCAACGTCCAGCCTTGCACAGGCTGGATCCTTGTTCTGTAATCGACTCTCCTCTTCTTTGGCAAATTCCTGCCTGTCCTCCCTTCTGCCCTTGGATTACTTCATGAACTCTCTAGGCTTCTCTTACTACCTGATTCTCTTAAATGATGGAGAACATGCACTGAAGAACTGAAGAAAAAGGACTCCCTCATTTAAGACACGGATTTCTTTTCTGCATTCTTGTGCAATTTCTTCAAGAGGCCACATATGCCCTGAGGTATTAGACCAAGCTCAGCAGGAAGCCACACCAGAAGGCAGAACCTGTTATCGAGGGCTGTGCAAAATCCAAAGATTCATTGTTTATGATACTTGTACTGAATTAAACCCACAGGGCAGAGAGGCAAACAGAACCTCCAAGGGAATCATTTCTATCTGAATGGCCATCCAAACTGGATCCTTACTGTCAAACCTGCCTCAATAACTCCTTTCTGTTTCTGGCTCCTGGTCCATCCAAACAACATCCAAGTCCCCATAATGGGTTGGGAATTTTGCTGCTATGCTTTATGGAACTATGCTGGTAAACCTCAGCAGCAGGACACCAGGCTTGAATTCCAGTCTAGTGTTTAACTAAAATTGTTCCCTGGCTTTTGATAGCACTTTGCTGTAATGCTCCTAATGAGCTCTGTCATTACTGGGCTCATTACTTCCTCAACTGCTGAAGTTTCAAAGTCAAGTCTGCAGGAGAAGAGCCTTGCCAACCACTGCAGTTTGTTCCATAAGTAAAACCAGAACTACTTATGCAACATGGGCTGAACTTGGGAGCAGGGGAACCGAGAGCCAGAAGAGCTGAGACACAGAAAGCACCATTAAGGCAAAGTTTGAATGAAGAAGGCTAAAGAGCCTCATAAGGCTCTAACATTGCCAAATGTGTTCAGCAAGTGAGGGATGAGTTTTCCCCGTGGGACTTCAGGGTAACTGAACTGGAAATAACTAAGTGACCTGATGCAGTGCTCATTGTGGGGAGTTCTTTTGATTCACTTGGAAGTCTGTAGACAACATAAAAGACATAGCTAAGTCAAGAAAAGGCAAAGCACTTCAGAGAGCACCTTAGTTTCAATGAAGAGAGGACTACTGTCTGCGTAAAGGGGTAGTAGTCCCTAGTGCCAGTGAAAAATGGAATGGATGGCCTGACCAAGCGATGAAGTGTTAATATGCACATACAAGAACCAAAGAACATTACTAAGCTGGTTTTAATTAGTTTATCTATTTGGACTTCTTGATCACACCATAAATAAAGCACTCAAAATTCTGAGAAAGACTCCCATACCCCAAAAAATATATAAACTGGATCTGTAAGCCCTATTTTACCATAATTTCTCTTCCGAATAATTTTATTAAGAAACTGAAATCACCATAATCATCTCAGCATTCCCTTTACACTTATTTTAGCTTCGTATGTTTATCTCCATACAATTTTGCATGCATCTCTAAAAAAAAAATTACCATGACAATCTGGTTTTGAATCAGGAACTGAATACTGAATATAGATCATTGACTCAATTCTTCCATTTAACTAATGCATTATTTTGTTTCAAAAATGTTAAGTTTCATTCTGTTATGCATATGCTGTCAGCACAAGCTCTCCTACCAAGAAAACATCTGTCAGGACCATAGGGATTTTACTATTATCCACCACTTCCTTGTTAATGTATGGTCAATACTACGTCAAGAGATCTCTCAATAAATATGCAGTGAGGAGATAAATTGCCAGAAAGTTGGGACTACCAGCTGTCAATACAATTAGAGACAAAGGAGGACTAGAGCTGGTCTCAGAGGATTATACAGCCATTTGGGAATTCATTTCCTAGGGGGTTACTGTTCAGAGCTTTTCATCACAAAATCAGCCCATGTGTTGAAAAACACCATTTGTCAGCTCTTTTCTACATTTACATGCATTATTTCTGCCTCTCCCTACCCAGGCTACTATTCTCTTCTGTAAGGTTGTCTCTACAAAAATGCACTTACTGTACCTTTTCTCTACAGACATACAGAGTTTCATTTATCCAACCGTAATGGCCCAAAGTATAAGCTTTTAGATGTTAGCTGAAAAACAGGACAATATTCTTATGCAATACCCCACTTCATCTGTTCTCATATTCAGGTCTTTTTAAGGGGAAACAAGGCAGCAAAGAGAACACAGAACAGAAATTTACCTCTGGGAAATGACGGAGATTGCAGAACATGCACAACGAGAAGCAGATAAAATGAGCACTTCCTCTGTCTCTCTATCCCTGACAATTATCAAGCAGGAATAATTCTGCTAGGCAAAACAGTACAGTTTTCCAGCTTTCCCCACAGAAAATCACTGCACGCCTTTCTCTTGGCTGAAGAGCTGAATTTTCAGTCCTCTCCATAGTAGCTTGCTTTCGAGGCATTCAGGCTGTACATGTAAGCAGAATAACTCTCCTCTTGGAGGAAAAGTTTGCTTTGTCCTGCAGATCTCAGAGTTGGTCAAAACTCTTCTGACAGAACAGCTTTAGGGAAGCAAATGCCAATTTGAAAGCAAGCTCACACGCTGGAGAAACACACTGATTGTGTCAAAATGCCAATGACATTTACTGGAACCCTGCCCAATTTCATGTCTGCTCATCTTCCCACCTCCTCAGCCAGTATTTCCAGGCTCACAATGAAAAGAAAATGTAAAACCAAAGTTAAATTAGACAAAGTTAATGATGAAAATAAAGGAGTTGTTCAAAAGCCTATGTAAACGAATTATCTCAGTATCTTAAGAACAGCACTATTTCAGAACTGACACAGCAGGGTAGTTTACTATGGGTTTTTAACTGTCTCAGATGGTTACTGTGTACATTTTGGAATTCTGACTAAAAGGAAAAGTCCCCATTCCACCCAGCCACTGCTACTCATAAAACCACACCAGCCCTCTTTGTCTTAATTGTTCTGTTTGTTGGCTGGCACAACTGAGCTACTGAGATTGTGTCCTCAGTTGCTCACACAGGATAGAGGTGGGGGAGCAAAGCTTCCCATCACAACCTCCAGGGGCACTGGCTTTATGATTTGTCTTGAAAATTGCAGGGAACACTATTCCAAAGCATGGTCATCTTGGGACTGCTTCAAGTAACAGTAAAAAAATAGTCACAAGGAGTTAAATACTGTTCTTAGTTGTGCTAAATAGCAAACTAGCACTTAACTATGAAACACAAGAGCANGATGTTAGCTGAAAAACAGGACAATATTCTTATGCAATACCCCACTTCATCTGTTCTCATATTCAGGTCTTTTTAAGGGGAAACAAGGCAGCAAAGAGAACACAGAACAGAAATTTACCTCTGGGAAATGACGGAGATTGCAGAACATGCACAACGAGAAGCAGATAAAATGAGCACTTCCTCTGTCTCTCTATCCCTGACAATTATCAAGCAGGAATAATTCTGCTAGGCAAAACAGTACAGTTTTCCAGCTTTCCCCACAGAAAATCACTGCACGCCTTTCTCTTGGCTGAAGAGCTGAATTTTCAGTCCTCTCCATAGTAGCTTGCTTTCGAGGCATTCAGGCTGTACATGTAAGCAGAATAACTCTCCTCTTGGAGGAAAAGTTTGCTTTGTCCTGCAGATCTCAGAGTTGGTCAAAACTCTTCTGACAGAACAGCTTTAGGGAAGCAAATGCCAATTTGAAAGCAAGCTCACACGCTGGAGAAACACACTGATTGTGTCAAAATGCCAATGACATTTACTGGAACCCTGCCCAATTTCATGTCTGCTCATCTTCCCACCTCCTCAGCCAGTATTTCCAGGCTCACAATGAAAAGAAAATGTAAAACCAAAGTTAAATTAGACAAAGTTAATGATGAAAATAAAGGAGTTGTTCAAAAGCCTATGTAAACGAATTATCTCAGTATCTTAAGAACAGCACTATTTCAGAACTGACACAGCAGGGTAGTTTACTATGGGTTTTTAACTGTCTCAGATGGTTACTGTGTACATTTTGGAATTCTGACTAAAAGGAAAAGTCCCCATTCCACCCAGCCACTGCTACTCATAAAACCACACCAGCCCTCTTTGTCTTAATTGTTCTGTTTGTTGGCTGGCACAACTGAGCTACTGAGATTGTGTCCTCAGTTGCTCACACAGGATAGAGGTGGGGGAGCAAAGCTTCCCATCACAACCTCCAGGGGCACTGGCTTTATGATTTGTCTTGAAAATTGCAGGGAACACTATTCCAAAGCATGGTCATCTTGGGACTGCTTCAAGTAACAGTAAAAAAATAGTCACAAGGAGTTAAATACTGTTCTTAGTTGTGCTAAATAGCAAACTAGCACTTAACTATGAAACACAAGAGCATGACTGCACAAAAATCACATCAGTGCTTGTGCTCTTACACAAAAGCCTGGAGGATCCTGGACCCAACTGAGGTCTCTCAGCTCATTCACCCTTCACATATTTATTTCTGCCGTAAATTCATCTTCATGGCTTTTTCCTGTTTTCACCTTGTTCTACATTTTTGTAGAACTATCAGTGCCTCACTTTATTTGTTCTAATTACAACAATACTATTGCTATGTCACAAACAAACTAAAGAAGTACAAACCAACAGATGTGAAGTCAAAGACTAAGAAGCACTAACCCATGCTAGGCCAAATGCCACTGATATGAACTACATGCTCTGTGTTTGAGCTACAGTCCTCTGGCTTCTTGGAATTGATCTTCCCCAGCTCGTCTGTTGCTTGACTGAATGCACAGCATGTCAATCATCCCTCCGCTGCAGCACTGCTCACTTTGTTATCAGCTGCCATTAATGACAGGTATATGAAGTATTTGGAATCTCTCAATATTTAAATTATTCAACTCTTCCACTTCTGTTCTATACCATATCTTCTCCTAACGTACCATAATCTAGCATATACATCACACAGTTTCACTGCGATGACAATTCAGTAAAATACTGCACTTGCCTTTTATTAACATGACAGCCTTGTGGTACTACATGACTGTTGTGATCCACAACCTTATTATTTAGGCCCTCATCTCCAACTCAGCTTTACTACAAGAAACAAGCAGCCTGAAATGTCAGTCATTTGTAAGGTGAACAAAGTACCAGATCCATCAAGTACAAGACGTGCAAAGCAAACGGTGGTATTTAGGTGTCTGAACTAAACACCAGCAACCACAGAAGACAAATGTAATGTAACAAATCCATCTCCAAAGTACCAGTCTAAAACAAACCTCCCAAGTCCTCTCCCAACAATCCTCCATCATTTGTATGATCTTACTCCCTCTTCCCTTTATCTGTCTCTGTCTAGTTGGCTTCCTTTCCTCAGTGTCTTATCTACACTTAAAAGTTAGGCCAGGCTAACCCAATTTGTCATTTATTGGCCATTTGGCAGTTGATTGAATTCCTGCTGCCCATCTCAGAGGGTTGTGTTACACTTGAGCTGTATTCAATAGGTTGAAAAGGAATACTGTAAATAACAGTACTACTTGTAGGCAGAGCTGTCCAGGGGCTGGAAGAGAGCCTTGCTGCAGTAGCTGCAGTCTTTCCCTCACATGCTCCCCACTCCCATCTGTTGTGCTGCACTGTATGCAGCTCATTTAGAGTAGGACTTTTCTCTCTCAAGTGGAAATCTCAACTACACAGATGTCCTTTAACATGGGAAAGAAACACATTGCTACAACACTGGGGTTTTTCAGAGAAATAAAATCATTCGGATAAATTATATCCTGGAAGGATCCAGTCCTTCCTCCTGAATACAAAGCTCATAATTGCTGCCTTTTATGTAGGCAATTAAATGTCACTAGAGGTGTGAAGATGAAGCTGAATTCTATCCCTGGGTTTTCATGGGTAAAAAAACAAAAATCTTTGTGTCTTTTGGTATAGGATTTTCTAGATTCTTTTTTGCATGGAACATACCTAATGACAGTTGTTCAATTCCATATGTTTCAAGTAGTCTGTGACTTAACAGATTTCTTAGAGATCAACAAAATTTCTTCAATTATGATTAGATTAAATGAAAAACAAATCTTGCAATGTTTGAAAGCTTTCTTTTAATTGAAATGGGATAACAACCAAGAAAAGATAAGGAACTGAAGGGGATAAAAATGGTAATGAAAACCTGCACCACACAAGACTCCAAAAAAAACCCCACGTAGACAGCCACAATACATCAACTAACCAGAGATCACTTAAGAGATCCAGAGAATTTACTATCAAGTACCAACAGAAACAACTTATTTCTCAATATAGTCTTCCCTAATAGTAAGTCCTACATATGCTGTCTACAGCTTTCAAAATGGAAACTTTTAACTCTCTCAGCTTTCCCAGAAACATCGGAATTTCCTGGCAACTAGAATCACCAAAAATGGATCTTTCCCATGTTAAATGAAAAAAGACAACTCTAGAATTGTCCATAATTATTCAACTGTTTAACAAACAGCACAGAAAGGCTCACAGATGACTTGTAACACCTCTCTCCAAGTCGTGCTCTTACTTGTTACGCTTTACCCACTTAACTCCTACAATGGACTGAATGTAAATGAGGCTTCACTTCCACAGTTTTAGCATCATTTGTAACAAAAACATTTTTCCTAAAGTAATATATATATACTGAAAATAATGGGAATTTTTCTAAAACTCTGAACCAACAGTACCAACTTCATGACTCTGAAATGACCAGGATATTACCTATTTATAGCCTGAAAGACTAAGAATAATTTTCAGGTATGTGGTGCAATTTACAGAGATCTTGTTACTCTTCATTACATTATTAATCATTTCTGTCGTGGTTCACCTATCAATTGCCAAAAAAATTAATGAGCAACAACAAAACCAACTAAACAACAGTTTTACCACTCTGTCTTGCTTATCTATAGTATTACACCCAAGTACTGCTATGGGTGTAAATGTTTTACACTCTATTAAGAACACCAATTTTAGTGCCATGGATAGAATAAAGTGAAGAATTAAGCCTACTGAAACTTAGAAGTAGTATAGAACACACAACAGCAGCACGACACAGAAGAGACCAAAAGCCCCCACTCAGAACCATGTCTTACTGTGGTATAATTCAAGACTTGATTAGAAGCAATACTGCATTTTCTTGTATATTAAGATGGGTATGGATGACAGCTACTCCAAGAAAAGAAGAATAGGGAGGAATTGCAGCAAATTACCAAAAACAAAAGACAAGTGATCCAATTTGACCAGTATGGAAACTAAGATACCTAGCTGCATATCAGGTAAACTAAAAAAGAACATGTCATCATACTGAGAAGTCTGTACAGTGAAAAAAACAGGTCTCAGCTCAAAACTTTTTGAAATCCATCTCAATTAGTTTAAATTGCATTTGGTGTAGCTCATTTTCCTAAAACTCTTGATATTAACTTCTGTATTTTACTAAATTACACAGATACTGTGCTCTGCATATGAATCACTTCATATGATGAGCTGTCTGCATTAATTGAAATTTTATTTAACTGGATTAAGACTAATAGTCTGTTATGACAACTAAAAAAGCTTTCTCAAAGACAGAAAATATGAAGCATTAAAATGTGTTCTCTTATCCTGGCATCTCCAAACTTAATAAGACTACTGCTCATTTAAGGCATAGACAAAGAACATTAAAAACAATATTTATCCTCAAGAATATAAAACCGCAATATAGCTCATAAGAACCAGTTCTGATTTGTACAAACTGTTGGCTGACTCTCACAGACCAGCAAGATACCACTCAAGTATTTTTCTGAGAATGCCTACATTTTTTCCCCAAGATGAGCAGTTCACTGTGTTTTAGAAAATATATTTTAACTTAAAATGTAAGCACTCTGCCGCTGCTAAGCAGAAAATAATTGATTTGGGCTTTACTTATGGATGTTCAAATGTTGCAGGGTGTAACTCAAACCAAATAATTATGCAGGTCTGAATTTGCACAAGCAGTTCACATCTTCAAGCTCTCAAAGCCAAACTGGGCATCTGAAATATTTTGACAGCAATGATATGAAACGTGCTGTCTTAGAGGCTAATCAATGAACTGAGTATCAACTTGGGCAGTACTGTGACACAGGATATGAACCAGTGATCTCTTCATCCAGGCATTTCTTAAAAGACCTTACAAAACAAAGGCAGATTGGTGAAAAGGTCATCTACATGCAGACATAATTCCAGTTAACAACAGCTGCAACTCCACTTATTATTAAAGGATGGTTACTCTCCACAGTCATTGTATTTATACAACCTTTAACTATGCTTGGATTTCAGAAAGGGCTATTAATAACATGGTAAAGGTATTTGCAATGGCAAATCAAGCTCAATGAGCCTGAAACCAGCTTTTTATAAGGGGTACTAAAAAATGTCTCAAATCTCGTGTCTGGCAACATTTCATCTTCCCTTATTTAAGGAAGGCCTAATCTTGACAGAGGATTCCCTCTGATGTTGTGATTAGCAAAAGGCCAGAGTGGCCAAGAATTCATTTGTCTAGTTCACTAAAGTACATGGAGAAATGTAGGTGGGAAAAAACCCCAACACTCAAGGTTTATTTTGATCTACTGTTAACTTGAGCAACACACTATGCACATTTGAAATGGTCATAGCACTGGACTTCAGTCAATTTATCTGTATTTCAGACTGTGCCATCTGACCACCTCCCTGCCAATTATCTCCCAATATCCTGCACTCGAGCATCCTGGCAGAAAACACCAGGACTGATAACCACATCGCTCTACTGGACAGAAACAGAACTTGCCTTGCTTCCCTCAGCCTGGCTGGGGGGCAGATGCTTGTTTTATTTTCCCTCTCAACCAAAAGCAAGCATTACAAGCAGAGCACAGAAGTGCAATTTCCCCACCAGTCTCCATCCTTTTGAGTCATGTCAGAACTGAAGCTTCAGGTGCTCAAAGGATTGTTAACATGTGAGAACAAAGGGCCTCTCTCCAACAATATTTCCTGGTTCAGCTTTTTTAATGCTTTAAGAGAGCACAGAAGGTTTTTTCACACTTATGAACATTCATTAGCAATCACAGAAAAGCATCATACCTCCATTACAAGAGTAGTGGCAATGAATTGCAAGATTTTTGGCATAAAACGCTTTGTTTAAAAACAACACTTATTCTTGGTTGAACTGCATTCCAACTAACTGCAAAGCTCTTCTAACCAAAAGTTAAAAAGTTTCTACAAAGGTGTTATAGAAAACTAATATATGTTGAATGCATATATTAGTTCATCACATTTTAATCTCGCAGCCAGTACCAAAATGAACAATATTAGTCTGCTCAGCCCCTTATTATTGCCAGGAAAATTGAGTTCCACAGTTTTCTTGGTGCTGTGACTGAAAAACTGTTCTTCCACCAACTTGATTCTTACCTAAGTTTCTGGGTTCTTATCTAAGTTTTTAGCCATTACAGCAGTGTACTTGGTTCAGAAAAGACCATGGAGGCAGTGCTGAAGGAGTCCCTGCTCGTTGGTTCCTTATTGTGCTGCAGTTGCAGCTGATTCCTTCCTAGGAACCCAAACAGCCTCAGAGAAAGACAAGTCTAAATGACTCTCCAACCTAGCTTCTCTCCTAGGCAGTTTTATGATCCCTACAGAGTCTGCTGCTTTCCTGCAGTAGCACGGGGTGACACTCACACCATCAAGTAGTTCTCTCCTGAAGAGCCCCACCTGCAAGCAATTGTGGATTAAACCCAACTGCATAAGAAGTCGACACCTGCCTTGACAGCAGCTGACCTGACACTCGGGAGCAATCTTTCCAAAAAAGCTGTGAGAGGGAACGATCCTGAGCAGTCTTTCTAGGAGACATGCTTCAAACCTCCATCAAGTTCTGATACTTGGAGGCTGGCAGATACCTTAAAGCACAAAAGAAGGGCAAATATCATAGTTTGTTTGCTCTAGTGGATAAACTCAGAGGTAAATTGGCTTGTTTCAATGAGAAAATACAAACTTAAGACAGATCAGGACTGCAAATGCATAAAAAGCATCAGTGAGGTCCTTACAAAACTTGTATTTTAAATGTATGACACTCAACAGAAGAAATATCAACTGGACATACAAGAGCTAATGTTACACAAACTTGTAAAACAGCCTAGTTTCAAAAAAACCTCAAGGAAAAAAATTCATCATGGTAGTAGTAAATATCAAAGAAAAACTTAAGAACATGCCCCTGTTTAAGCAGACATATGCAAAGGAAGGAAGAAAAGGTAGACAACAGAAAGCTTACTTGGAGGCTGAAGGACTTAGTACATCTGAAAGGAAGGAAAACAGAATTTGCTAGCACAGAATCTGTCAGTGGGTCAGCATGGATGGAAAGTCCCAAGACTTCAGAGGAAAGGAAATGTGTATTCCAGTAGAGAAAGCAGCAGCACCTGTTGGTACTTAAGCAGGTAAACTGATCCACACCCGGGAGTCATTCCTGTCTGATTAAACATGACCACCTGTCTCCTCCAAAGGGAAAAAAAAGACAAGGAAAAGCAGCCTGGTGATATGGAACCAAAGGGAAAATTGGGAAGAGTGTGAAATGTGGTATGAAGGGACTAAATGGAAATGGAAGAAAAATGTCAAGTTGGAGACCAGCCTCGACAAAATTCCACCAGGGTTTGTATCCAAGACTGAACATGGAGGAAATGGAAGGAAAAAACTTGCTATGCTTTCAGAAAACCCATCACCTATTGAATAGTACAATTTAATGCACTGACAGTAACTATAGCAACTAGGAATAACTGCAGGAAAATCATCTGTACCCACAGCAGTAAGAGAACATCTGTGCATCAAGTCTGCAAATTACCAAGTTGTCAGTTCTGAAGACGACTGGATCATTAAAAGACTTCTAACACCAAGAATACCACCAGAACCTGCAAGTCTTCAAACAGTATCTAAAATCCTGCATGATGATGCTTTAAGAACTAACATCACTCTTCCTACTAGAAGAAACTAGAATCTTGTGGCAATACTTGTGAACGCACCTCAAAACATATGAATCAGTAATATTTCATCTACAACAACTCTTCCTAGTGGCAAAATGACTGGTTAGCTCATGAGTAAACACAGCAGCAGAGAAAGGGTCTCAGCAAAGCTTTACAGGAGACAGCCTGAACAGAAACACACCTCTTCTACACTGTGGTTCTCAGTAAAGAGTCAGAGTATGTCTCCATCACATCCTGATATCATAAAATGGCCAGAAGACTAACTGGAGCCCCCCACAGAAATTAATTACATGAATATTTATGATCCCTGTTTTTCCAATAAATACCCTAACTTACTTGGCAGTTCATAGGAGAGAGAAGAGAGAGAAGATCTGTTACTAGGTATCCTAAGTGTTCAGCAATTAGGTGGCAGCACTCTACTGCAGTTGCTTCCAACTGATCTGTTCATTCTCTTAATTGCCACTTCAAGCTTAAATGATGTCACTCCTGTGTCCAACTGGAGGGACTTGTGCCAAAACCAGTCTTCCTAAAATCCCTTCACAAATAGTCACACCAGCTTCTCATGAGGTAAAAACACTAAAAATCAGAGGTATTGCATCACTGAAATTCCTTTGTGTCTATACTATCATGATGGAGACATTTGAAATTAGATACTAATCCCATTCCTGCTCTTCCATTAACTGATGGACTTGAGGCAATCAAATTAAATATTTCTACCTCTGCCATCTTTTTCACTCACAGGTCCATCTCTGCACAGTACAGAGAACATAGGCAAATGTGGCCATGGTACCTGTACAGCATGTTGATGAATAAATTAAAACTTTGGATTATTTTAGTAGAGATATTTTTTCCCCCCACAGCCCCTGTATTAAAATTCTGAAAACACCACGGTTCCTTTTCAAAGCATCACAAACCATCACTGTTTCCACTCCGCTCTCTCTGCTTTATTCCTAGGATTAGTGCATTCCTCTATATGCATCACCCTTCAAAATTGCTCCAGCCTTCTGCAGCCGAGAGTCAATAACAAACTGTTAGAGAAATCAAAGCTAGCTGTTACGTTCGTAGGCTTCTGAAAATCAATAAGTAACTCATGTTTTTAAAAGCATTACTGATACAATTAGAATCTCTTTACAGAGAATCTGATGACAAGTTTTGTTTCATTTCTTTGCTTGCTGCCCGGCAATGTGACCTGTATATTCCCTGGATGAGTGACAGGAAGAACTGTTTTCCCTGTGAAATAAAGTATCTCATGCTGGCTCTCCAGGATTCCCATCGAGGATTGTCCAAACTTTTTTCAAACCGGTCTCGGCTTGGCAGTCAAATTGATCAAGCCCTGTCCATTTTACTCTACAGACCACACTTACAAGATGCCACGGGCAGCAGAGGGTGTTGCCAATATGCTAAGCACCACTATTGCCACCTAAGAAACAGCTGATTTTGCCTAAAAATCGGTCAGGGTTACTCACAATCAAGAAACACCAGTAACTCCAAGTATGACCTTGACGATTTTATCTTCTGATCTATTACAGTTACTACCACAAAGGTCAGGCTGGAAATAGGTATCTATTTCTAAATGGCTAAAACATTTTATTTTGGCAAGTAAAATTCATCTGTAAACTACAAGTGTCTCCTTTAAAGCAGTCATGCACCTTATGAACTATTGCTGAGGACTGCTCTGTGGTCTTCTTTATTAAGGTTCTCTATCATGTCCTGATTTAAAGGCTTGAACCAATGTAGACCTACAGTCCTATAACCACCTATATCAGTCGAAAACTGGTTCCACTGGAGACTGGATTTAGTTGCTCCTTGCCCTTAAATGACTTTAAAGTCTACAAGATTTTTGTGTTTAAGGAGCAGTCAACTTGTCTTAAACAAAGCTAATGTACCAAGAAATAAACGACTGAGACAAAGATGAAACAGCTTGGTTTACTATAATGTGTGCTCAGCTCTAAAGCTAGTGAAGGACAACACAGCAGTTGCAACCTATGCACAATACCATCAAAGGATTTTCATGTCAAAAATTAGGCAGAAATATTAAGTTCTTCTCAATTTAAAAACTATAACACATAATAATTATACTCCATGATCTTGTTATAAGCAGAAACAATTAAGCTTTCTAGCTAGTGGCTTCAATTCTCCGTTTGGTTACTGTTCAACCTGTTCAACTTTCTGAGCTGAAGTCACACCCTATTTTTCAAGAGGACAGGTACAACTTCGACCAGCAGGTGGAAGCCAAAATCAAGCCCTGTTTCATTTTTAAAAGTAGAAGCTATGATCTGTGACCAACATGTTTTTCCAGTATTCTGCTAGCAGCTATCAATGTACCTTCAACGCACAAGTTCACATTGAACTGTCTGTTCATGCCTTCTGTCAGCCTTTAACAACCCCGAGCAGGAATCAGGATACAACAGGCAGTCTTGAGAAGAAACATAAACACATAATATTCCAAGAACTCCAGGCTGTAAGTTAACAATAAAAACTAAGATCCTATAATTCTATCAATTAAAGCAAAATGCAGCAAAGAGCATGTTTCAAATGAGTAAGAAATGAGCACAGAACACTAGCACATGTCAGCACAGATGCACATCACCCCCATGCTTGTAAGTGTATCCAGAAACTTAAGACCCTAAAAAGCAACACAAAGGAAGAGACCAGGAAGCAGATACCCTGGTTCACAATAAAGCACACGGGCTTCTCTCACTCAGGCAAGAGCACGTCAAACCATGCAGTCTAAAGCAGTGTCAGCCATGCATTCCACAACTGCAGGGCACAGGTGGGGCTCCAACACACTGAACACTGAGCTGCTCCATCAGGAACAGGCACTGCAATGTGGCACTGGCAGCTTGTGTGAGAATTTCAGTCCCCTTGGTGCCAGATGCTTGCTTAATGACTTACTGGAAGTTTCTCTCTTACAGGTGGGTAGGGAAGCTACATTTAAGGTTTTAGTTCCAGAGTAGCATGTGGCATAGGGACAAACTTTGTCAATAAATTTGCTCAAAAGACTTTTCTTGCTGATGCTCAGCTTGGATCTACAGACTGAGCATCCTTGATTTAAAAAATGAATAAACAGCTTTGCTAGATAATTACTGCCCAGCTCTTCCTTTTTTATACACAGTATGTCATACGTGTGTCTATACAGTGTGCTGTAAGCTAATAGTAGTGCAGTCACAGTATGCACTAGTATATTACATATTCTATACACACTGTGCTGTCTCTGTATGTACACAGCAATTTCTACAAATGTCATTCACTTCTAAATGGGAGCTGCAAGCAGACATAGCTGGCTGCAAAAATGCCCTCTGCTATTATGATGATTCCCTTTAGGTCACCTCCCCACCTGCTTTTGGCACAGGTGCAACATGCAGACCAGGCCACCTGACCTTGGTGCTGAGCTACAACGGCGAGTGGCTACACGTGCTCTGCTTTCTGCCAATGCTCAAGCAAGACTCACACCAGGGGCAGTTTCAGTCATTCTCTACAGCTTTCCCCTCAACTCCTTTCATCCCCAGACCTGGAAGTCATTCTTTTGAAAAATTAATGCATTAATGCTTGGAGCAAAAAGACCTTGGCAGGGAAGAAAACTAGTTCCAAGGTTCTCTCATGCTCATGAGCTTCTAAATATTTTGCATTATCTTGTGATTTTGTTAAGTACAAACCCTAACGCTGCATAGAAGTACTTTATATCATCCATTGCCTACTAATAGGATTATAATTATTATGAAGAACTAAACCATGGACTGTCAGACAATGGCCAACAGAAACAAGAGAGACACTTCTTGCTTTTATACTTAATAAGAAACAACCACCATGGACAATGAAAGCAACTACAGGCTTTACACAGTTTCTATGCATACATAGATGCGGGCCAGATACCCCATGAAAACCTGTATTGTTCCACAACACTTATAGACAGTCCACAGTTCTTCTGGCCAAAAAACTCCCTAATTTTCGTTAATCAAACAAGTCAAGTATACACAGTCTTGAGTATGAGGCCTTCCTGCTCTAAATACAAAAGCAGAAAGCCAGATGTGGCATGAACTCCCCAGTGACATCAAGTACCCAGTAAATACCAAGCCTGTGCTTAGGAGTATGGGACACCAAGAAGTGATGTCAGCTGACATGCTCTTCAGTACACCCAGCTGCCTGTAAAATGCTGCTTTGATTTCACAAATAACACCTGTCAATACTCCAATAATTTGCCATTTAGACTACCTTTCAGAAAAAACACCCCAGGAATTCAAACTAGTGTTTTCCTGAAGAAACTGACAATTATAAAGACTTGATACCATTGAAATTTAGACAGCATTTCCTGTTAAGAGTCCAACTTGCCACCTCTATGTTTAACTACATTCTTTTAGAAACAACCCGTATTTCACAACAGCCCTATTGTTCCAAACTAACTTCATATAACACAGTATGGTTATTCAGAAGCACAAAGACAAAAAGATAAAACCTTTCACTGCTTAATAGCAGTGATAGCTGTGCAGGGTTAAAACTCAACACAACACTTCTCTCAGTCATCTCTGCCCAAACTACTTTTTCTGCTCAACTGCCCACATGATAAAACAGTTGAGTAAACAAATTATCATAAAGACAAGTGAATGACTTGCAGCTCACATCTTCTCTGCTGTAGTTAGCTCTGTCCTAGAATCTGGTATTGCATGGCCCCCAAAATGCAACCAGTAAAGACGCTTGGCAGCTCCATGGTCAGGGCTACATTGTGCTGTTTTTATGGTGGAGAACAGCAAAGGTTATGCAGGGAGCATGTCCCAGTCCTCCTGCCTTTCTGCAGTGTATCAGCACATACTACACCAAGTCATCTGACAGAGGAATGCAACATGACACAAAATAGTCCTTTTGGCTGGATTCATTTCTGACCCATATTAAGCTCTGTACCAAGACAGCACCACAACGTGGACATGCTGGAATCATAATCAATGCTTGTGAGGCTCAAGGAACAGGATACAAATTCTGGCTGGCCAGAGTAACCCAGCTAAGCTTGCTTTCCACCTAACAAAGCCTCCCCCCCTGCTTCCAACCCCCTTGAAAAAACGGGCCTAGAGAGACACTTGAAGTTGGGTTCAGAGCTTGCACACAAAACTTTCTCTGGTTGCGAGGAACTCTTCATGCAGTGTTCTCTGCTACCTCATCTGCAGTGAGAGACTCGTTAAGCATAAAACACCATCGAGACCAGGGCCCTGGGCCTGATGGCTGACAGCTCTATCACAGCTCTGAGCCTCATGGTCAGGAGCACAGCGGATGCTTGAGATGTTTAACACAGGTCCTGCAGCTTTATTTTGGCTATAGCTTGAAGAAATTAATGTACAAATGCCACTTGTCAAAAACTAACTGAAAAAAGCCAAGTTGGGTGAAACAAACTTATTGCTTATAGTAGCCGGATTTGGGTAAACAAATATTTCTCTTGTACAGATAATCAATTCTCCACTGATATACTAAAACTCAAAACTAACAAGTACACGCCACGCCAGCAACAGCCAATGATGTTGCATAAATAAAAACAAGACAATAGGTGGCTTACAGCACATGACTTTGTGCCACCATCAGCTATCTAAGACAATTCACAGATAACGGTCACTGACAGCAATTAGAAGTGAGTGTTTTCTTCATACCTCGGCTTCTCCCTCTCTGAAGAACACGTGATCAAATTGAACTTGATTTCTACGTACATTACTAAACCCACCAAAGCACAAAGGATTTTTTTTAGTAGAGCATTCTCCAAGTCATCCAGATGAAACTTGAGGGCAACTCATGACTTGTACCTTGAGCTTCATTTTAAGATTATGTTGCAAGCAGCAACATTCCAAAGGACATGACTTTCATTTGCTCTTTTATGATATTCCTTTTACAGTCTTTCACAGATTCTCAATTGAATGTGCCATTATTTCACTATTAAATACTCTTAAAGGCTAATCTAAGAAAAAGAATTTGGTCACTGGGCAGATGCAAGAACTAAGCCTCAGAGAAAGGGCAGAGACTCAGGTTCACAGTAAGAATTAAAACAGGATGAGGAATAACCTAGAATGAGACTGTAAGGCCCTACACTTGGAAAGGCATCACAAAGCAGGAGCAATCTTCTACCCAGAGGACCCACAGAACGAAGATGACAAAGCCTGCTACACCAAGTGCCATCTGAATAACCTGCCAGAGCTGAAAGCCTACTCCAAAGGTCATTTGCTTCCTGTGTGTAGCTGACCAGCCTGCCCACAAACGGCCATTACTAGCTTCTTGCATGAGCTCACTGAGCTGCCAGGAGTTGTGAGAGTAGCTGCAGCTACACATCACTCTGGTACACAGACTTGACACCTTCGTGGTCAACAGGTGACTTGGTAAGGAATAAAAACTTGTCCTCATGCTTACCAGAGTCTGGAAGTGCACCAGCAAGTTTCCTAAAGGCGCACCTGCTTCCATAAGAATAAAGAATAGTAAGACTTGAGGAATGCCCCTGTTGGACATACAGCAATGTCGTTTTTGCTTGCAAATACTTATCCTGATTAGTATTCTAACACACAACTAACCAGTGTATTAGAAATGACCTTCAGCTCTTTAACAGGATGCTTTAATACAATTCATTCCCTCCTTACATTTTCAATAGGGCTGGACTAGAACAAGCAATACCTATCTCTAAGATAGCATCTTCAAAGACAGGAGAGAGTTTCTCTGTGTCTCTCAAGATTCATCTGGGACAAGAACACAATATGCAAGTGTAAGCCATCCATAAACAAATTAGCTCTGCCCCATCCAATACTTACTGGAAAAGCACAGCTTTACCAATTAACAGAATTAACAGCCCATACTCAGAGGAGCAAATGTTTAGGACAAGGCAACAGGGCCTTTCAGCTGCTCTCTCTGTGCGGCCTTGGTACAGTCACAGACACATAACTGCCCACAGCTGTGAAGGAGGCTGGCACAGACACTGCCTTCCTTTCCTCAGCACTGATGGAACAGACACCGTGACACCAAATCCACCAGAAACTCTGCTGCACAACGACCACGCAACAGACTCTCTTGGTTCTAGCAAGCAGCACTGGGAATGCAGAGCAGTCAAAACTTGTTCATCTTCACAGTCACAGACAAAGCCACTGACCACATTCATGGAAAGCAATGAGGTGCTCAGCTAGGAGCTTATCACTAGGATGAGACCTCACTAAAAAGGAAACTGCTAAGTCTCTGAGACAAGGGGCTGGAACGGAGAGAAAGGGAGCTGTGCTCATCTACATCCGCTGCTCACACCCATCCTTACACAAGCTGCTTGTGACCAGCAAGGGACTTCCAGCTTCTAAAGGGATACTACAGAGCTACTGAACAGAGCTGGGGTAGATGAGGACACTAAGAAATCACAGAACCAACCTCTGAGGAAACACACCCCTGTCCGATACAGAAATGCAGAAACAATAGAGATGGAGCAGCACTACTCCTCAAGCAAGGGTTTGTCCTCTGTTTTGAAGCCAGCCTCTGAGGTCATTTGCTGTCCCATCACTCACACCACCTCAAACCCACTGCAGCAGAGCTACTACTACTGTGGCTACAAAGAGTGCTTGTGAGAGAGGAATGCAAAGTGATGTCACTCAGCAGTACACTCACCAGCTGAAAACAACTCTGAAGTCTTTTTACTGTAAGCAGAATATACCCTGCTGGAATTGCCAGGCTGTTCATTTTAGCCCCCTGGTGGCTTTTATTGAAATGCCATCCATTCAAAGTAGTTCTTATCAACTCTGCAGTCTGGGACGTGCAAACAGTATCCTCTTCCTAGTCCTCCTTTTCTAATACATAGCAAATTAGTTAACTAACATCTGATGAACAGAAAAAACAAAACTAACTCCATTTACCTATCTTCTTTGCTCCCAGACAATTAATACTATTACAGAAACTGCACCTAGTAAGGTTTGCAAACACACAAGAATACGATACCAAGTTATGCATTCACCATGTAAACATGACAATGTAAAATCAAACCAGTTCACAGAAGGTACCTATCAAATAACCCCATTCTGGCAGAAAAAAATGCTCCCCCCTCCAAGCCTTTCTCGCTCATAAAAAGTCAACACCAAACCCCAAAAGAAAGAAGAGCCGCCAGAGAAAATTCCAACCACTTCCAGCTCCTCCACACTTTTTACATTTGAACATAACAAACCAACAGCCACAGACATCTAATTTCATTCACTGAGGAAAATCAAGAGTAACTGCTGTTACAATTTTAGCCTGCTGAATTGGAGTTTCACCATCTAACTTGATTTTCTATTTCATCTATGTGCCTGTACCAGTGCATTGAAAGACAACTGGGTGGATCACAAGAACCAGATCCTACTAAACATTGACCAGGCCACAGAAGACTGTGGAGCACTTACTGCTGACAAGAAAAATTACTTCAACATCCCTATGCCACCTTCCTCACAGATTTCTTTCCACCAAGGCCATTAATCAATATGTGTCACTGACATGGCAGAAGCTGTCACCCCTCTGAGTTATGTCCTGCAGAAATCACCCAGTGCAGCTTCACCCACAACTGACACCTGAGCTCAACTCTGGCAACACTGCAGCAGTTCCCAGTGCAGACAGGATTGACACCCACCTGCTGTGCAGCACCTCCCCTTGCTCGCTGGGCAAGACACTTCCACTGAGCCATTACAAAGAGAGGGGCTTCCAAAAATTTCAGTTCCCTGCTGCCTAAAGACATTTTCATTACTTGAAAAAACCCCTCATTTCTCTCTCCAAGAACGATTCAGTGGGTCAGAGAGATGCCTAAAGATCAGTCAAGCTATAGGTTGTGATTATTTCCTTCAACATTTGGCACACAAAATTTCAGGCTTGTTTCCTGATGGCACGGTTCCCCGAGCATTTGGATGACCCCCCATTTCTTCCACTGGGTCAGAAAGGAAACAGAATATGATAATCTCCCTCTTTGGAAGACTGAGCAAAAATATACCAGGTGACTTGCTACAATTGCATCAGAAAATTTGGGCACTCTGCAATAAAAACTGAATTTAACAAAACTCAAACTTAAGTCTTCAATACTAAGTCAGCCTCCCTCACCTGCTGTTGTGTTAATTCCTAGCTCAATGACCCAAACTAAACAAGCCAGAAGTGATCTCAAACCACATCCAGAAACTTTCACTCATGGGCAGTCAGGCCAAAAGTACCACAGGAGGAGAGTATGTTACAAACTACACATGGGCTATTTTAAAACGGCACAACAGACTACTGTGATTAGCTCAAACCTCATTTATGCACAAAGCAATGAGACAATCACAGTAGGAAGCCTTGGAAACACACATGACCTAAAGAAAAGATTCTTGAATCAGCAAAGTAAATGGAAAAATGAGAAACATCTAGCTTCAACTGCAATTCAAAATTGCCAGCTCAGGCCTCATTCCAACATACTGTCCAAGTCAGATTACTGAGTTATTTCCCTAACAGAAAATAACGTCATCTCAGAACAGTGTGGAGCCTGCCCCATCCTCCCACCTTCTAGGGTAACATTCCAACACAGTCCAGCCCTCAATTCCTCTCACAGCCCACCAAGACAGCTGAATGAGAAAGCTTCAGTGGTAAAGGACACCAGCAGTCTATCTTTTTAGAATCAAATATAAGGCATTAACACAACACAGGCCGTCAACCAGTGAGCTGTAAACTACAGAGGGAAAGAACAGCACAAAAGAGCAACTGGTACTTGATAAAGACAGCTCCTATTAAGCTTGTCATCCATCATAAACTTGAATAAAATGCCCTCAGAAAGTTTTAAGACTCCACAGTACTCCCCAGCAGGGTCTCGCCAAATAAAAACACTTCACTTCCTGCAAAACCCAACTGCTGGCACTCACAAAACACCTATCCATTTAGAGGCCCAGCAACCAGAGAGCACAGCAGGTAGACAACAGAATCCTGCCTTTTTCCTCACTCCTCCTGACAGAGAAAGAATTCACAAGGAACAGGAGTCCTGCTCTGCAACCAACTCCAAAGGGTAACAGCTCCATTTCAAGCATTATTCACAAAACTGCTCTAAGTGCCAGGACCACAGGCAGTCAAAAGGAAGGACAAACACGCCCTGGATATTCATCATTCTTCAGTCAGTCCCTTCTCCTGTTGGCAGCTTGAATGTGGGAAAACACAGAGCTTTTCCCTCAGAGAAGGTCTGGAAGAACACTGATTTACTCTATTATTGGGTAGGTTCTCATTTTAAAAAAGTAAGATTCCAACTCAGTATTGCTACACTGATGTAAATAAAGGCTTAGCTCAAGAGCACTGAGCTTCCAAGAAACAGCAGAGCCTGGCCAAGTTAGGATCAACAAAACTTATTCTGATAGCTGACAGCTGGAAAACATGAATTGGAGAAAAGTGTATCTGCATTTCAGTAAGGGACTGGCAACTACGAAGCTCTTACACGCTGCTGCATCGTGGAGTGGCACGTAAGAAAGTGGGACCATGAGAATGGCTAGGTGTGCAAAGTGAAAAGCTCAGTGGTGATAGCTATTGAAACACAGACAGGGCAGCTTTCCAGGCCACTAGTGAAGGACAAGACCAGAACTCAACCACACCAACAGTCCTACAGCAGTGTGGCTCCACACACTGGAACACGTGAAGCCACATCTTAGACATTCCTGCATACTCTAGCCCTAACATGGCACATTCTATTATTCCATATATTTACCAAGAGGAAACAAAACAACTCAATATTTACTGTGCTCATGAAAATTTATGCCAACTGTTACATAAACTTCCACTACCTGTTAAGACTAAAACACCCCAAAGTGTTTGCTGCTTGGCTTTTCACTGTTTCTATTACCTGCTCATCATTCCATCAAATTGTAAAACAACTGGCAAGAAGACAGCTCTGAAATCCAAGCCAAAAGAGATGAAGCAGAGGAAAATACACAGACACAGCAGGACTTCCCTTACAGAGCCTCTGCTGCTGGTTTTGTTACATGGTTACTGTTCCCCACCCCACCTCAGGCTACTCCAGACTGACCTGGTGGTTATTGTCGCATTGCTTCTTGGACACCTCCCGGGCTCCAGCCTGAATTCTACCAAGCTCAGAGAACTTCTCCAAATGAACACTGACCCCCCTGGCTCTGCTCCTCGGAGGCTGGCAGACCCAACACCAATAGAGGCCATTTTCTTTTCTCCCAGGGTGACAGCAGGAGTTGCTGTCCAAGTTACGCAGCCTGAAGCAGTTCTGGAGTCTGGTCCTTACCCACCACGCTACAGAGTCTAAGTTACAAAGAAACAAAAGGGCTATTTTCTAAGCCACCTCTCCCCACAGTATGCAAGGGTACATTCAGTTTGGAAACGGCTTTAAATACTTACTAAAAGGCACCATGGACAACAGTTGGAAAAATCCATAGTCCACTGCTACTGTTACAATACTTGCCCACATTTATTACCCTGTGAAGACCATAAGCAACACCTGGTAACATCTTCAACCAAGTACGTGAAAGTTTGTTAACAAAATTCAAACATCATACTTGCTCTACATACAAGCTTTCTAAATCAAAACAAGGTAAATCCCCCCTGGCTTGCTCCCTCTACAGAAGAGGGCAGACGCAGAGCTCTTCAGTAAGCAGCAGTCTTGACATTCACACAGTTCATCTACAACACAGCAAGTTATGCCTGTGCACGCAAAGCTGAAGAGTGACGTGCCTGCAATCTCTGCCAGCCAAATATTTAAGCATGAATTTCAATATTGAGTTACACAGTACACTTATTCTGGCTCTCTGCTTCATGTGAATCTGGCAGCCTTGAAGCTTGTACCTCTACTTTACAATAAGATAAGATCTTCAGCAGGCAGAAAACCACTTGTGGTCCCTCCCAAACATTCTGGGCAAGCAAACCCAAGGCTGCTGACACCTTAGGTAAAATGGAAGAACAAATACAGCTCTCTGGAAGAGTCACTGAAGCACTCCAAAATATGACAAACCCCTTGGCATTTAGCTGCTAGAAAAGGGTTTAATTTTTTTTTCCTCAAAAATGGTGAAGATAAAAGGCTGTGAATACTTGTTACTACTGTGGTGTCATCTCAGAAATGTACTCCTCAGTACAGAAATCATACTTCTATGTCATATGTGGTTTAACTTGCAATTATTTCAACAAGACCCTTCTGTGAGCTCATTTCCTAAGCTATTCAACCAGATGATTTTATAGGAGTTGACTTCATATTCAAAACCCACGCAGGGATGGATTTTGCATTGTTGCCTTCCTACACTCAGACTATTTGTTTAAATACAGCTGTCTTTCACCACTCCTTCCATCAGTCACACACCCAAGGGATGAACTACTAGGATTTGTTCTCTCCCACTGCTCTTGTATTGCAGAGCAGCTCGGCACTGTACCACTTGGGCACTGCAATTCAGCTGTGGCCTAGCTCTCTTTCCCTCCTCTAGGAATGGGTGATTAAGCCCGTCTCTTCAACAAGGAGACCAATCACAGCTGTTGAGTTGATGACATTGGAAGGTCATTTTTCACTCCACCTGCAGCAATGTCTGTTCACAAGCTGACCAACATCTGTTGTACAGAAGCCATCAATTCTTTATGGGGAAATCACGGAACCGCTAGACAAAAGAACACCAACGTGAAATACATGGCCATTCATTCCCTTCCCCACTCCCAAAGCTCACAATCCTCTATGTATTTCATTGAATCCAAATGGGAAATACAATAGGTTTCTAAATGGTACTCCCACATTTTAAAAAGCAACTCAAAATAACTGACAGCAATCAACAGGTTTTAAGGTGAACATCACCACAAATCGTGAAGGAAAAAGTAGAGGGAGGATGGATGACCAGTGCACTACATACCTTTCCACATGAATCTGGGAATAGACAAGAAAGTAAAGCCTATCTTAAAATTAATACTGAAATTAAAGGTATTGGGCTCTATGTGACTGATTAGTATGACCACAGAAATGCAAATGATGACTCTCTAAAATGAACTTCCACAAATGCTTCAGATCCAGATTACCATACTTGCTCAAATGAGCCAGAGGGACTTGGACACACTTCGGCTGCAGCAGAACCTTGTCAAACACTTCTGGGTTGTGTTGAATGAAAAAACCAAGAGCCGTGGACTGCCAGCATTCCCAGCAATACCTGATGGGGATTTTGGCTCAGCAAGTACTGACAGAGGACACAGCAAGGTTATCAAGCCATCTGGCAGTTCCTCAAAATATTCAAAGCAAATAGAATATCAAGCTCCTTATGCTGCGGGCAGGGGGACACAGAAAAAAAGAAACATTGCCTAAAATTAAAACACAATGGGCGCAGAAGAGAGTATTTGCCTCATGCCTTACACAACTAACAAATCAATGGTGTCCCATGGATAAAAGGCTGAGGAGAACCTAGAGATGCTTTGGACAAAGACAGGTGAAAAATTAAATAAGCTCTCCAGTTGGAAGAGACTCGTACAAAAAGAACCACAGCAACAATCTTGGATACCACTGCTGATACTGAAAGAGCTCTGGGCTGAACCGGTCTGTGCCTGCAGGGCTGAACACACAAGAACCACCACTCCCTTGACAGGCAGAGCCAGGACACCCATCAGTGACCTCTGGCTGTTCAGGGCAATTCATCCAGTTGAAAGGCAGCCAGCACAAGGAAAGAACACCTCGCATACACACACAGAGCCTCCCTCTGCTCAACTGGGCAGTGACTCCAGGGCACAGCATTTCACACCCCACAGTGCCCCACACCACCAGAAACACACTGTGCCCCAAGGAACTCTGGTCTGTTCCTAGAAGGGCATAATACAACCATTGAAAAAGATGCTATTTCATGTGGCATGTCTTCTCTTGGACACCACTGCAAAGGCTGTGGGATCAATTAATTCGAATTTATGCAGTCCTGATCTGGCTCACTTGGCCCCAACTCAAGCCACAGTGCTGGTTCATGGAGAAAGCAAAAAACTCTGGAGGGAGCTTGGAAAAAAATACCTCTTCACTCTACACAATTAATCTCTTAACCAATACTACATTCTCTTTCAGAGAGTCCTACTGTCTCAGTAAGACTCAAGCTAAAAAATTCTGATGCTAAACAGACAGCCTCAAGTTCTAACTGTCCAGTACCATGAGAACCTGGTCGTCTGCCTCTGAAAACAAACCCCAGAAGCAACACTTGCCTTTTTCATTCTATCCAGAAATATTATTGTAATACATGAGTAATAATCTTTTTTAGGATGACACAGGAATCCTTTCACTTCAAAGTTGGGCCTGATGTTAAGGGTTTTTTTCTTTTTTCTAAGAACTTATTCAAAGGTAACTTGAATCACAGTAGGGCTCTTGGCTACTCGTATTAATTCAATTTGGACTAAGTCATATACTTGTAAATAAAACAGGCTATAGGTGAAGAGAGAACACTATAATCAAGTTCAATAAGGAACTAGAGCATTCTTCAAATGATTCAGTTTCATGTGTTTTGGCCACAGGGATTTACTGATGAGTCCTTGTTTCCATGTAAAATACAGAGACAAAATCAGAAGTCACCACATGTAAAACCACACAGAGCTGCCTGACTGCAGGCAGCATTACAATCCCCTCACCACAAGCTCTCCAATCCCTGTCCATCTGCACTTGAAACCACAGCTCTACTTCAGATACTCCATCACTCTGCCACATGGGGAGAAATGAGAAGTGTCAAGAGCTACTGAACACAGAATTTTCACAGCTGCTCAGCACATCAGTGCTCAACACAGCTGTCCTTAGAACTGGGGTGCACTGAAAAGGAGTACATTCATTAGCCTCTCTGTTAAACAAAGCTCTTAAGGATCTAATAATCTGAGGTTTCATTTCTTACAACTAACCCATTATGCAAAACCAAGGACAAGATGCTTAACAGTTTGCACTGCCCAAGTCAGATAACCTCACCACATATGCAAATAGGTAAGACTGGGGAGAATTAGGATGTAGGAGCAAGACTCAGAACCAACACAGAGTTCACTGTATCTACTGTAATAGCTCTGAGGGCACAAGGCTGCTGTGTTTTCCCCATCGCTCTTCACTCCTCACTACTAGAGTCATCATACAACCCCCTTTCTTCCATTAAAAGCAGGAACATTTCCTCCCCAGTGTCCATCTAGACCACAAGAAATACCCCAGGGGGACCAACTTGCAGTACACTGAGGGCACACACTCCTGAAAAGGAGGGCCATGGTGGAAGAGGACAGCTCTACCTCTCATCTCCAATCCATCCAAACAGCTCCCAAGACTCCGAGCCTCGGAAAGAGAAACTCAATTACTACTCACTGGGACACTACTGCTTCCCCAACAGCTTCCTGTCTGCTGACACAAGCTTTCCTTACTTGATGCCAAACAACAAAAGGTGCTCGACACAGCACTACTTCGAACAAGACAGCCCTGCCCACAGTTTTACCCCCTCTGTTCGGCCACTTTTCTAAAGGAGGAAAAAAAACATGGAAATAACCTAGCAATCCTGAATCCCTTCAGCATTGCACACACTATCCAACTGGTTTCAGGCCAGGTTTAAAAAAAAAAACAACCAAAAAACCAACAAACTTAGAATATCAGCAAAATCCCTTAAGACACACCAAACAACTGCAGAAACCAGGAGAGTGGTGATAGCAAAGGTAGGATGATGTCTAACTCAGAGATGAACAGCACCTCCATGGTTCCTCAGGAGCTGATGACCAACTTCATGTCTACTTTCACAGGGTGACACCTGCAGCACTGCCCATCTCTGGCACTCTATTCCCCTACAGCAGAGCTCCTGCAGGAACAGATGCTAGGAGCTCATTCTCTGGGCACTGCTCATCAAAAACACCAGCTGTTTCAGAAGGAGGAGGACAATTCCCAGAGAATGTATTCCAGCAAGGACAGGGTTTGAGGCAGTGAGCATTCAGGATTACCAAAACACTGCTGGGGAAGAGCTCTGACACCGAATCCTGCAGCAAAGCCAGCACTCACCAGAGCAGCTGGCCCACCCATGCTGCAGCAGCACAGCCTGCCAGTGCTTCCCTTGCACACTCCCTTTTACTCCACAGCCAGCACAGCAGCCAACACCACCCAAGCACCTTCCTGTTTTGTGCTCTGCTCTGTGCACTCCTGGCAGGACTGACACACCGTGTCTGTGCCTTGCTTTAAGGAGCAGTCAATGGCAATTAGGAACCCCACTGCTCAGCACAGGGAAAACCACCAGGATTGCAGGAACAGATATGTGGGACAGCGTCCTGAACCATCACTCTAGGTGACAATTCCCAAACTATGACAGTCAGATGACAGTGCAGTGCCAGATGCAAACTGAGCAAGAGCTGCAAGTGAACTGGATTAGAGACCTCAGCAGCCACTGGCTGCAGCAGGGATGCCACCACTGGGACAGGGAAGCCCAGGAAACACTGAAACCTGCTACAATAGAACACTACCTGGCAGCCAGCCCGTTTCCTCCACCCACAGATACAAAGGAGGCATTTAGAACTCTAGTGTAACACTGCTCATCATGCTTCAAAGACCAGAAGAAAAGTTCCTTAGCCTAGCAAGCTGGAAGAAGGCCCCTGAACAACACATTTGGCTCAGTCTTCCTAAGCTTTCTCCACCAACAATAAAAGCTCTGCAGTACTGAAAAAGAGAAGGTGCTGCTAACAGACAACAGCTGCACAGTCTGGTCCAGCTCCACTCGGAGCTACTGGGAGAAACCCTTGCCTTAGTCTGACCAAAAGAAACCAGGACCAACACTGGACCTCATGCACCTGGCAGCAGCAACTCCATTGCCTTCAGCACTACCAACCTCCCAAGGAGCACCGGGCATTTCAGCTTCAGCTTAGGAAAAACCACCAGAGAACAAGCAGCTTAATGTTATCCAGCATTTCTCTTTTAAAATTGCAACTTGGATTACGATTTGAAACCAGTAATTTTACAGGAAATAAAAGCATATATGAATTTTACCTCTTACTATAAAAACACAGGAAAATAAAGTAGAAGAGAAAAAGAACAACCTGCAACCATCACTGACAAAAGTTCTGTCCCCTGCTGTTTGTATGCCTTTCAAACCGTGTCCATCTCCTCCACTGGAAAAACATTTGGAAACAAAACAAACCAAGAAACACTTCCAGTGCATTTTTCAGAAGACAGTCATATTTCTTTCACAGTACCTCAACCAACATCACCAGCAACTACCGCTACTAGAAACATCTACATCTGAATTTACATCTGAATCTCTGAGAAGATGCACTTCTAGTGTTACTTCTAGGAGAGCTCGAGGCTGAACTTCTGGATGCAGCGGTGTTGGTTTGTTCAGAAATGCATTCAGAATTTGTTCCCAACACTGCTGCCAGTTTTCTTTCTCTTCGGCACAACGAGCAAACGTGATTTCCAGAGGATCCAGGCTGAGCACCGTTTCTCTAATCCCTGCCATCTCTGGTTTTGGGGTTTCACCTACCTTCCTTACCCCCCTTGGTACCCTCAGGAGCTCCTCCTGGCTCCCCTCGGGGTGTCCCTGTGCACGCAGCCAGCTCAGCCCGGCTGCCTGAGCAGTGCTCAGGGACTGTGTGCAAGGACAACCATTCCAAACCTGTCACTGCTCACTGAGGGCACACCAGGCAGCAAGTGTGCTGTCACAGAGGGCAGAGGGAACGCCTCCTTTCCAGNTGCAAACTGAGCAAGAGCTGCAAGTGAACTGGATTAGAGACCTCAGCAGCCACTGGCTGCAGCAGGGATGCCACCACTGGGACAGGGAAGCCCAGGAAACACTGAAACCTGCTACAATAGAACACTACCTGGCAGCCAGCCCGTTTCCTCCACCCACAGATACAAAGGAGGCATTTAGAACTCGAGTGTAACACTGCTCATCATGCTTCAAAGACCAGAAGAAAAGTTCCTTAGCCTAGCAAGCTGGAAGAAGGCCCCTGAACAACACATTTGGCTCAGTCTTCCTAAGCTTTCTCCACCAACAATAAAAGCTCTGCAGTACTGAAAAAGAGAAGGTGCTGCTAACAGACAACAGCTGCACAGTCTGGTCCAGCTCCACTCGGAGCTACTGGGAGAAACCCTTGCCTTTGTCTGACCAAAAGAAACCAGGACCAACACTGGACCTCATGCACCTGGCAGCAGCAACTCCATTGCCTTCAGCACTACCAACCTCCCAAGGAGCACCGGGCATTTCAGCTTCAGCTTAGGAAAAACCACCAGAGAACAAGCAGCTTAATGTTATCCAGCATTTCTCTTTTAAAATTGCAACTTGGATTACGATTTGAAACCAGTAATTTTACAGGAAATAAAAGCATATATGAATTTTACCTCTTACTATAAAAACACAGGAAAATAAAGTAGAAGAGAAAAAGAACAACCTGCAACCATCACTGACAAAAGTTCTGTCCCCTGCTGTTTGTATGCCTTTCAAACCGTGTCCATCTCCTCCACTGGAAAAACATTTGGAAACAAAACAAACCAAGAAACACTTCCAGTGCATTTTTCAGAAGACAGTCATATTTCTTTCACAGTACCTCAACCAACATCACCAGCAACTACCGCTACTAGAAACATCTACATCTGAATTTACATCTGAATCTCTGAGAAGATGCACTTCTAGTGTTACTTCTAGGAGAGCTCGAGGCTGAACTTCTGGATGCAGCGGTGTTGGTTTGTTCAGAAATGCATTCAGAATTTGTTCCCAACACTGCTGCCAGTTTTCTTTCTCTTCGGCACAACGAGCAAACGTGATTTCCAGAGGATCCAGGCTGAGCACCGTTTCTCTAATCCCTGCCATCTCTGGTTTTGGGGTTTCACCTACCTTCCTTACCCCCCTTGGTACCCTCAGGAGCTCCTCCTGGCTCCCCTCGGGGTGTCCCTGTGCACGCAGCCAGCTCAGCCCGGCTGCCTGAGCAGTGCTCAGGGACTGTGTGCAAGGACAACCATTCCAAACCTGTCACTGCTCACTGAGGGCACACCAGGCAGCAAGTGTGCTGTCACAGAGGGCAGAGGGAACGCCTCCTTTCCAGCCATCCCCACGGCACACAGCTTGCTAAACTGCACCAGCTGAAGAGAAACANATAATATTGTGAGCCATGTTCAACTAGCTTAAGAACAAACAAACTCAACACAA
>VXBS01007151.1:1134-20561 GCA_013400255.1 Sitta europaea
TTTTCCCCCCAAGCCTTTAACTAAATATTCATTTATTCTGATGCAGCTTTTAGACATGGACTTCTCTTGGTTACCAATTCACACATTAGATAAAGAAAGGAATAAAGAAAGAAAAAGTAAAGTGATTAGTTTAATGTTGGCAGTCTTGTTTTCACAGAATTGCTATAGCCATTGCACTCTGGTTTCTTATCTTTCTATCTCTTCACCCCCTACCTCTTTGATGACCAGCAAAGATAAACAATTTTTCCTACAGTAACATAGTATGTCTTGCTGAAAGCAAAGTTTAATATAAAGGTTTAATTATATTAGTTATACAAAACCAGTGAGGAATTTGTTCCTTCTTAACCTTGAATAACAGGAGGACAGGCTACTTATCTCTAGAATCTTGGGAAAATTATTCACATCCTCTCCTTATTTACTTCTCCCTTCCCTTGTTCCCCCACCCATATTTTTCTGAAGCTCTGGGTGTTTGCCATGTCTTGAAGGATGTTGACCTGCATGTGTAAGTGTTACTGTTTACTTGAATAACTTTCCTTGTTCTTGTGTGTGTGATTTTCCTCATTCAGAAGCCACTTGCCAGATTTTTAGGTCATCAGTCTTATCCTTTTCTCAAGATCATCTGTCAAGTTCCATTTAACAAATTCTTTGTTGCCGGGGTGCCAGTGATGCCTTCACTTTTTCCTCAAGGAGTGTACTGGTTTGTGCCCTTAGATACTTTGTATAAAGTCTGTCACTCCAGGGGAATTTGATTGTGTGTGTGTTGGTGGTAAGCATGTGATTGGAGCTTTCTGAAATTGGTCTCTTATGAGAAATTAACCACTTGTGTGATTTTATCCAGCCCTTTCCTCATAGTCCTACAGAGCAAAAGTATCCCAAACTGGATCTCTTCTGTGTGTCATGTAATTGCTTTTGGAAAATAACTTGTTTTCAGCTTTTGTATTCTCCATTGTCATAGGCTCTTGAAACTGTCTGTCTTGATTAATGTGATCATAAAATTTCATACCATAATTGCTTTTGTTAGTCTTTTGCAACTTCTTTAGAGGGGTTGAATAATTAGATCTGTGTTCTCTGTAACTACTTTGTTCAATACAGAGAAGCATGATTGATGATGTACTAACAGCAAATTAATCCTTTCTGAATCTTCCATTAATCTCTCATTTTTTAATCAAAGCAAGTTACCAGTGAATGCTTTTTGTATTTGAAAAAATATTTTTGTTGTCTTCATCAGGAACTGTCATAGTCCTGTTCAAGGACTGCTCAGTGTTTTCTTATTACATTAGAATTTAGAACATAAAAAGGTATCTAAAGACAACTGGATTAATAATCATAAACTGAAATTAATAAGTTAATTGTCACTGAAAAACTACATTTATCCAGATATGAATCCTGTATGCAACAGTGTTTGAAAACTCAAATTCTGCAATATTGACATTATTTTCTCTGCTGAAGTTTTTCCTGGTTTTGGTATCTCCTGTCACCCCCAATCCTGGCACAATTTCACAGAAGTTTAGAGAAGAGAGTTTTTTCTGTTTGCTTTCTTTTGTTTTTTAATACAGTGCCTTGTCTCAGAGAGCTAAAAATTAAAAGTTGTAGCTTGTCTTTTTCTGAAGGCTTGTGATTAGAAGGAAAAAGAGGAGCACATTGTGGGTAAAAGTCACCAGCAAGCAGCAATAGTAGATATATGCAAAGAGCAGTGATGAGAAAACATGACAGTAGAGAGTAATAGATACAGTAGACTGGAATATAGGTGAGTAATAAACACAGACAATTTAGAGGAACAGAAAAAAAAGACACAAAAAATTACAAGCAAATCATTATGATTTGTTGATGTTTTGTTTAATTTTGATCTTTTTTATGTATCTGAGGCAAAATAAGTGAAAATTATATTAGTATTAATCATAATCTACCATGCTTTTGAAGACATTTGCTATGTACAATGAAAATGGGACTCTACAGGTAGGAGCCAAAATGGGTTTTATAATTTTAGAATAGAATATTTCCCAAAGGAACTGTAGCTATACAGAGACTTATGTTGAAATTTAAACATCAGCTAAGCAAGATACCGATATATTGACCCAAGATCACTAGCTTTTTGTTACATATTGTTGCTCAAAAACAATACTATCCACCCCTTACAGTAGGTGTGGTATTTTGGTATGGTACAAGAGATGTGATTTCTTTACAATGAGGTTATTTAAACTGAGAGATGGTAGTGGCAGCTTCAGTACTTCAGGGTTATATAGTATGCTCTTCTTGTAGCTAAGACCAACAAACACATCCCAGAAACTTTGGTCAGCAGAGCTGAGGAGTGACTCCTCAAGGACCCTGTCTTGGGACAGCACTGCGACTAGAAGCCTGCTAGATCCTGGGTTTTTCTTTCACCCTTTCTGGAAGCTGAATAAAGCAGTAGTCCTCATGTTAGTGAAGGTCTGCTGCTGCTCATGTGAATTAGCTGGTAGCACTGCAAGAGAGTTTTCATAAATCACATGTGGCTAAAAAACCACATGTTGATTGCCCAGATATTAAGTATGTGATCATATAAGGAAGTCTGTATGATGTCTTTATCAGCAGGAGATAAATTTAACCACAAAGGGATAAATTAGATAAAACTAGTGAAGTACACATTCCAGAATGCGGGCAATTAGCCAAAGATGCATATTTCGACCCTGTGAGGTATGTGATGCCATTTTAAGTAAGTGGGAAAGCAGAAAAGCAGGTTTACACATGTTACTTCTTCTTGGGAACTATCCTGCATTGTGTAGAGACACTGTTTAGATCATCTAGTCAAGGAGATAAGTGTTCAGAAAGACCACCATTTCATTCAAGGAGATTGAGACATTTGATTCCAGTGTTTCACAATTCCTTTTCTATTTTTAGGTACTGTGCTGCATGACATTGAAAAACACTGAGCAATTTGAAGTGTAGTAGGCTAGATTAGAGCTGAAGTGATTATAACCACTATAAGAATGTATTATTTGCATTTGTCAGTTTTTCTGTAATTCTTTAAGCATGCTTACTTTCATTTTTCAGGGAAAGGTTTTCTACTTATTGGACTGTTAGCTGGGGAAACCACCACAAGCCTTTGCTTTTCTAAGAATTGACTGAACCAACATGCCAAAATCACCATGTATGGTATGGTGGGTACATCTCTACTGAGCGGCATGTGCTGCATGTTCTGTGACCTTACTGGTTCAGAATTTAGCACAGAAGCCTTTTTCAAGTAAAATAAATAAGACAAACTGCACACCCCTTCTAACAACACATTTTAAAGGAATGTGCATATATATATATAAAATTTATATGTATGTGAGTGCTTAAAAATTCTGATAAGGACAGAGTAAGTCTTAAGAATATTTTCTCTATAAAAGTACATATATATGGTGTGCAAATTTAGATGGATTTTATGTCTATGAAAAATAGCTTGATACTGAAGGATATGCAAAACAAAGTGTGGTTATCAAGAAGAACAAGCATATTCTGTAATAAGGTTTTTTATCCTGCTCTAGCTGGGATAAAATATAAAATGAATCTATCATTTTAAAATATCAAACTAAATCATAATTTTGAAGTGTCAAAGTTGTTGAACACTTTGTAAGTACTCATTTTAATGTTATTTAGTAATATGGTAGCCAGCAGTCACTTTTATGGAAGATGAACTAAGGAAATACAGATTTATTTAAAAACTGGTATGCATTGCTTTTAATCAGTCTGGCAGTAATGATGTGTGATTCTGACATTTTCTTCTTTGTGATATTACAGAGGTAATCTATAAAGAGGTGTATTGAGGTTATTTAATTTTCATATATCATATATTTCTAAAAGGACAAGGCTGCTAAAATAGTGGTAGACAGGACAGTTCTTGTGCTACTATATTTTCCTGAATTTGATCTGAATATAGTCTGCTTTGCTATTTTTGAAGAGCCTGAAAGGCTCTCCTGATCTGCATGTGAGCTAAATGCTGTCTGGGGAATGAAGGGTTGAGAACAGCCTTGCTGTGAAGGACTTGGTGGTGCTGGTGTGTGAGAGGCTGGACCTGCCCCAGCCATGGGCACTCACAGCCCAGAGAGCCAAACGTGTCCTGGGCTGCACCCAGAGCAGCCTGGGCAGCAGGGCAGGGAGGGGATTCTGCCCCTCTGCTCTGCCATTGTGAGACTCTGCTTGGAATACTGCCTCCAGCTCTGGGGCTCTTGGTATACAAGAATTACGTAGATCTGTTAGAGCTTTATCCACGAAGATAGCCAGAGTGCTGGAGCACCCCTCCTATGAAGACAGGCTGAGAGAGTTGGGGGTGTTCTGCCTAAATAAGAGAAGGCTCCATGGAGATGTTACAGCAGCTTTCCAGTAGCTAAAAGGACCTGTAAGAAAGATAGGGATAGACTTTGTAGAAGTGTCTGCTGTGACAGGACAAGAGGTAATGGTTTTAAGCTGTAAGAGAGTAGATTCAGACTAAATGTAAAGAAGAAATGGTGAGACACTGGAATGGGTTGCCCAGAGAAGCTGCCAATGCTTCATCGCTTGATGTGCTCAAAGCCATGTTGAATGGGGCTTTGAGCAACTTGGTTTTGTTGAAGATGTCTTTTCTCATCACAGAGGTCCTGAACTAGATGACTTCTAAAGATCCTTTCCCATCCAGACTATTCTATGATTCTAAATACAAAATAGAAAGAAACTAGAATTATTTGCACATTATTATTATGTGAGTGGAGTTAGCAGGAGGAAGGAGTACTGGTTAAAGACTGCCAGATGTCAGTGGAAGGTCACTATCCAGCCAAGCATTAGGAGACGTGAGGGAGGGATAGTGTTGTCAATTGACCACAAGTAAGTTCCTTGCATTTATTTGTGGAGAGTTCAGTCAGCCATGAGATAGCTTGATGAGGAATGTCTTTGGCTTAGATAAAATGGTAAAGAAGAGTTATTTTAATATCTTCAGGTTTGTGTTCAAGTCTGTCTCTTGACAAAGACGGATGGAAAGTTTTCCAATGTCATCTCCTCCATTGCTTTTTCAATGCAAGCAAATGATATTTCATTTGTAAGGTGCTAAGAAGATACAGTACCATAGACTTTTTCAAGGACCAGGTGTGGAAATAGCACCACTGTTTGACTTTTCCCTTTGACAGATGACTGGAACTGAAGACTTGTCTGGAACGAACATTACCTCATAACATATTTGGTACCAGCACAACTGAAAGATTAGAGAAGAAATTAGTAATGTGCTAAAATTGTGTGAAAAGGAAAAGAATATTGTTTTCTCTATCAAAAATTCAAAATTTATGCATTAATGCAGCATAGACTGTCTGTCTAGGAGAGTAGCTTATTTCTCTGTTCTGTGTATGGAACTGGTGATTCTTCTTGGGCAAGGTGTCTGGACATCTTGAATCACTTGAATGAGAAATTTCCTCTTATGTGATGACATGAGGTCTTTTTAATGATGGAAGGCTAACATTGTCACACTGTCATTTTGTGTGCTAGCATACCAAGCCAGCACTTTCTTCCTACTTCTTCAGACCTAATTATCTGTGAGCTACTAGTGAGCTAGTAGCAAGCCGTGTTTAGAGCAATTTCTGCAGTAACACCTGGTAAGAACAAGGCCTACCAGCTCCAAGATCCCTGGCAGTTGAGTCCACCCAGCAATCTGCTTTCAATTTTCTCACAAGCATTCCTGGTTTTGCTTTGCAGCTTTTGGGAACTTTATGGACCAGTTTTCTTTTTCCTCTCTGAAACAAATGTCAGCAGAGTCAAGATCCATAAACTCACTGCTGAAAAGTGAAAACAAAGTGCTGACTCAGCCCAGGGAGTTGGAACCAGGTTGCTCCCATAACAGGTTTGTGTAGAAATAATTGCTGTGATAGCTGGGAGGGTCTTGTAAGTTTACGTTTTATTGACATTTCCACATGGGCTTCTGGTGTTATGTTTTTGCACCATTGCTTGAATTGTACAGGCTGTGCAAACCATTTTGGGACGCCAGAACAGTAACTCTTGTTGAGACCATTCACTTACGGGAGTGGCTTTGAATCAGTATTGTCTGGTGCTCACTGATTGTGTCCTTGTGCTCTGGAATATAGAAGTGTTCACTTCTGGGAACCGTACTGGTGTAAGTACAAACTGGCATGTGCAGGCAACCTGTGCTTTCTGGTTTGTATTTTATTTCTTCTGGTTGCACTCTGAAGGTGAAAACAGAGATATCCTTTGCTTTTCGGGAGTGGTATCTTTGAATTAGGTAGGCTCAGCTCCCTTGAAGACATGCCATGTGCTGCTCTCAGTTTACATCATCTCTGCAGTGAGAAATAAATCCAGCAAAAAAACCTGGTTTCATTAGCTTTAACTTTATAAATTTTCCACACTAGGCAGTTATCTAGTTAACATATGGACTGTACAATAGATTATCCCAATGTGAATATGCTGTAAGCCACTCAAGGGATTTAGCTGCTGTGATCAATCACAAGAGCATTTGCTCTAGGGCCATGTGTTATTATTTGTAATATATACTGTTTATAAGTCATAAAATTCTCTTATCACTCCTTATTTCATAAAATCAATTTATTGAAAGAGCCAGAAGATTTATCATTTTCATAATAAAATATCTGACTTCACCTGCCAGAAGTAGCCAAATTGATTTTTAACGTCTGTTAATGATTTAACTCTCCCTTTTTACTGACGTCAGTAGAAGGGTGTTACCACTCCCAGTTTTCAGTGGAAGGGAATTTTCAGTTTACAGAAAAATATACTGCTTGCCTCTGCATTTATAAATGCATAATGTACACTACACTTTAATTTCTTACCAGTAAAATGTTGAAAACTTAGATAGAGCCTAGATAATAGGTGATTGGATACTCTGAATATAGTGGATATTCAAAAGGGCATATAAGGAGGGGATGTAAAGTGGTTTGTTTCAAAATTATTCGACTCTTATATTTACTCCTCTGTTTATTAGGAATAAATAATTTAAGAGAACACTTTGTTTTGCTCTATTTAAATCAATCTTCTCATTGCAATTCAGAGACATTTAGATCAAATACTGATTAAGTTAAATCCCAAGAAGTGTGTGCACATGCATTTTTGTGAAAGTGTTTCACAAAGAACTAAGTCATTGATTTAATAGACACTTTTATGCATCATGATATATGACATAACACAAATACTCTTTTCGTCATTTTGCAGTAAAAAACATTTTCTAAAAGTGATTACTAGAATCATATTCTGTGTAAGGGCATTGTGAATTTCAGCCTTAAATGTGATTCCGTGATGGTTTTCTTGGTTCAAGTGGATTTTCCACTCTTATTAAGAGGTTGCTATAAATGCCTAACCTTTATCATAAGGAGAGGAGAGATTATTTTGTATATAAGATCTTATAATGTAAACAAAATACATCTTTGTTTACATGTTTTTCATAAAATCAGGTTGGTCAGAAGTTCCTGTTTAACCTATTTTCAGTTGTTACCTAATGTTTCTCTGTTGAAACATTTCATATAAATTTTAGGATTTTAGTTTGTGGAGACTTTTGTTTTGAGGATTTTCCACATCTAGGATGGTTCTCTTGGTTCTCTTGTTTCACAGTAATAAAAAGAGCACCCATTACCGAGTAGCCAGAGGGATGATAAAGATGTGTGCAGCAAGGAGTTTGACTCTTTCCCCTGCACTTCATTTGTAAGCTGTCACTTCTGATTGCTATTACAAAATCTTATGGTATGTTTATTGTTGCTGAAGAAGGAAACTGTGATGGAAAGGTCATTCAGTTTGGCTGACTCTTAAACAGGGGGAGTATTTTTTAGGCTCTACATTTTGTCAGAGCCATGCAGGTCTATGCGCTTCCTGCAACACATTGTTTTTTGAAAGCCTGTCTTTTAATTTCTTCAGTATATGATAATCCTAGTAATACTGCCTTCTTAATTTAGCATGTATATATTAACTTCTGGTAACTTTGTGATTAACCACTCTAAATCTGCTGCCTGGTGGCATTTTGTGTGGCTGCACTCTGGTGGAGAGGACACTGAGCTGCTTTGTAAGTATCACAGGAATCCAAATCTGGCTAGTTATTCAAGTCTCAACTTGCTGTGTTTAAATTTCAAATAAACTTGTTTGGGTTCGTTTTTTTGGTTTTTTTTTCTAATGGGGAGAAAAAGTGTTCTGAAATTTTTGACCTAACTTGGCAAGAGCTATAATTATGAATACCTTTTACCTGTTGTGTTAGTTCCTCAGAAGGAAAAGGTTAACTCACACTCAGATTAAAGTCTCAAATCAGATAATTAAAGAAAAAATTGCTCTGCCTAAATTCTGAATAGTAGTCAGTTCTCATTCTGGTTTAAAGTCATGTTTTAACCTGTTAAAATTGTATTATCAAAAACATTATTTTTAAAGGTCTATCTGAAGAGCCTAGCCTTTTGACTACTTTGCTCTGGGCAAAAGCAAAATGCTGCATTCTTGAAATCCACTTGCTATTCCTTGAACAGTGTAAGCAGTTATTGGTCAAGATAATCCTGATATTTTAAATTCCTTTTAATTAAAAAATGCATATATTAAAATTGAGTAAAGGAGGACTCCTTCCTTTTCTTCCCTTTCCTTTCCCTTTCCCTTGTCTGAGAAGATCACTCTCCAAGCAGAAGTAACCAATTTTTGTGTTATATTCAAGAGACCACTTCATCAGTCCCTTTACACACATGGATACCTGTGTTGATGATTATATTAATTTTTAACCTCAGGAGAAGACTCTTTTTATTTTCTTGAGGTCTGTCTTATGCCGGGTTAGTAATAGCAGAAGTAGTTTGTTGCCTACTTTAACAGTGGTATGGACAGTTATAGCCATGTAACTGCATTTTACTCTGATAGAAACCACATTCCATGGGCTGAGTGTGTGACTGAGCTTGCCTGTACTGAGATTACTGGCCATGGTAGGAACTTATATATACCAGAGGGAAAGAAAATGGATCTTTTGTATAATCTACTGAACTGGGCCTATAAAATAGATTGACTTATGTTATTCTTTGACTTTTCAATTTAGTACTTGATTAAAATTTCCTAATATAGGAAGCACAACTAGTACTGACTGATGATAGTAGAACAGTTCACAGTTCACATATCCCAGCCTTCTGAGGCATTTAGGGTGTACTGTACGTTGTACTTCAAATTAACAGACCATGTATTCTCCATTGGCAAAAGGAAGGCAAGCCAGTACAAGCAGGAGTCAGAAAGTTAAGAATGTAGCAGAGAAGTAATAGTACATATTGTGTTTACTTACCTCCTGTAATTAACTGTTGCAATATTTTGACAGGGGTTCCATGTGTCCTTGTCCACTCCTGCTCATATGTCATTTGTTGAAAATGGATGCACAAGTTAAATGGAGCACAGATTTGTATTATTTCTTTTTGTTAGATCATTTATAACATCCATGTGCGCAATAAAATCACAAAATAGCAGTCAGTTTAAAAGTGTCTTTTACTCAGGGGTTGGATATGAGCTCTGAGGAAGCCTGACTGTTTCAAAGATCTAAATGGAATTTGACATCCAGCCTAAGTTCTGTAACAACCTGCTTACACACTGCAATATCCCATATAAGAAATTGGATTAATCAAAACAGGTTTGGGGTACATGTATAAGACAAAAAAATTCAGAAAGATTAAAAATATTCAAGAGATCAAAATTTTATTTTCATAGGGGAAAATTTTTAACTAAGAATTGATTGGTTCTGGGAACATAAGTGAATGTGGGTATATAGAAAAAGACAACTTTTTGGTTAGGCTAGGGACTTTAGAGCAATACAGATAGGACTCTGAATCATTTATACAGTAACAATATCTTTTTCAGGCTAATCTCAATTTTTTTTTCTTTAGAAATTCATCAGTTATTCCATTTAATTATGCCAAAGTCCTTCTCAACGCAGTATTTCTTTAACTTTTCCTCATATTACACTCGCCTTGTCCCATTCAGAGCAGTAGCTAATTATGTGAGAAAATGCTTACCATTAGCAGTAGCTAATGGTGTGGCAATGGTAAGGTGTGACTCTTTTGCTTCTTTAGCATAATTTAGCAGACTCATAAATGCCCCACTGATTAAAAAAAAAAAATAAATTATTTCCTTAGGCTGGGATGCCTGTGTTCTTAATTAAACTTCTTTGCCTTTCAGATGCAAAGGAAAAGTACTTTCATTTGTAAAGACAGTATGCTCAGCTCTGAACTATTGATAGAGAGGTTCCCAGCACACTGCTGCATTCCAAAATTGCCTTTAGCTCCTTGTTAATGTTAAAGGTTATGGTGTGGCAGAGGATCTGTCCCAGACTGGTTAGAGTACAACTCAAACTCAATTAGACAATAGAAATAAACAAAAATGTGTATCCAAAGGACACTAGTCTGCCAAAGCAAACTCTTAATTTCTCTTAACTGTCCACATCATATAGAGGTCTGAACTCTGTTCTGTGTGATATGAGTATTCTGCTGTAGTTCTTAAACTCTAACTATCACCAAGGGTTTGTCAAACCCTGATCCTTATTCAAAATTAAAAATGCTGGAGTTAATTTAGATCAATATATGGGACAAGTCCCAGGGTGATATGACATCTTAGTTTTTTGATACATGTGTTTTCCTTTATGTTTTTATGCACCTTTTAATTTTCGTCAAGATCTGTCTCCAGCTATGCGGTGAAAACACTGTTAAGTTTATGCCTCAGGAACACTGTAGTTGCACACTAAAATATTTCTAAGTAAAACTCTACGAAATGTGTGAAAAAATTACTTTGATTTTCTTTTCACTCTTTTTGAAGACAAAAATAATTTGTGAAATAATTTATAGGTACAGAATAAGCAGGATGAAAAGTACTTGGGGACTGGTACAACATTTCTGGAACCAAGTTATTAGATAGATGGGAGTGGCTATTTGGCAGTATATCCTTTCCTGCTCCATTTGTCCTCTTTCCTTTTGGGATACAGATCGGTGGAATGTGCTATCTGTTAAATGCTGTAGGAAAGAGCGTGCATCCTATGAATTCAGCATTCTTTCAGACCTTGACTTTGATAACATATACAGAAAACTCTGCAGAATGACATAATTTGGAACAAAGACAGATGGTTTGTGAAAGCATTATAAGCTTGATAAATTAGCTGGTTTGTGTTTGTGACTTTTTTGCAAAGTAAGACACTGACAGGTTGCATGCTACCTAGTTTGACAAATTTCATGGACTAAGACTTGAGACTTGTTTAAAATATCAGCTGAAAAGGGGCTTTGCTTGATTACCCATGTGGATCCTTAAAATTGCAAAGAATGACTAATCTAGAAATGAGGGAATTCAGTATAAAACTGATGATTCTGCAAAGATTTTTCCTTAACAGATGAGTAGTGGTCACTGTTATTTTAAAAATAAGGATTGTGGCTTTTCGGTTTTTTTTTTGTTTCTTTGCTTGCTGTTGGGTTTTTTTGGTTCTTTTTAGTCCTGCTTCTTTAACTTTGTGATTTCTTCTTATTCAGTCTTGTGACTCATGACATTAGTACCAACATCTAAATGTTATGTGCTGATAAAGTGGTAAATATTCACAGCTTAAAATAACATTGGTCCTTTGTGAAAGAGAACAAAAAGATGAAACCTGTGGCAAACAGAAAATATATTTTTGTGACAAATCTTTTTAAAAAGCTGTTCCTGTTTCTTACTCTTTTCCCATTCTTTTACAATTTTAATATTTATCACACACACTGTCTGTTAATTAGGATACAATATTCATGTGATCCAAGAGTAATTTTTGCCTTTCTATACAACCAGGACAATCACATGTGTTACAGTTTTAGAAAAGTTAACTTTTTCCATGACTATGCATTGTGTACTGAATAACATTTTTTACTTGCAGGGAAGCTGGTGAGTAGTCTAATTTTGACTAAACAGAAGCCTAATTTTGTCCATTCTCAACCAGTTTTGTAGCACAAGAGTTTGCAGTATAATTTGTAGCAAGCTATGAAGCTGACATTTGGTCCCAAGACATAGGAAGGAATTTGGAGATGGCTAAAATGTGTGACCATTTCTTCTGTGGTAATGCTCACTAAATCAAAAAGCAGGAGGAATATGTTGTATTTGATTTACACTACTTTGTACCATTTGAGAGCATTGCTTTCATCTCCTGTCTTAAAACTGGTCTGTACATATTTTAGCAAAATGGATAAAAATTACAGAGGGAAAGAATAAAACTTACAAGACCATAGTAGATAGGATGGCAGAGAATCATTATTTGCATATGTTCTAGTTTTATGTACCTCAACAACTAGATTACACTCAAAATGAAAAAAATTATGTACTATATGTGAAAAAGTAATTAATTTCACTTGTACCAAGTACAGTCAGTCTCTGAACAAGTTTTAAACATAGAGCACAGCTCTATCTAACTGTGTACAGCTGGTTTTCTGAAACTAGTAACAGCAGATTAACTAATAACTAGTCATCTGTTTTTGTATTTATGTATTTATTTATTAAAATTTATGTATTTATTGTGCCTTTTAAATTAGATAAACACAAATTTAAAATTATAGACAACAATGAGATTTCAGGTTTGTTTTTGAGAAGGTTAATGTAAAAGTAGGTAAGGAGAAAAAATTCTCAGCGATTATTGAAAAAGAAAATTTGCTCCTTTTTGAATTTTTAAGACTAATTTAAAATTTCCTTTTAGAAATAGTTTAATGAGTGTCTAAATGAACTATTTCAGATTTAACCTCCTAATAGTTTGTGGGCTCTCTAATAAAGGAATATAGAGGAATGGCAGCTTTAGCACTAGCATTTGAATAAAAATGCCATGACTGCACGTAAGAAATCTGGTCCCTACATTATTATAAATTATTGTTTCATTACTTAGCAGAACGATTAACACTTCCATCACCTCTGACCCAGTGCTGATAATTCCTCATCTGCAGAGAGATCCCAATGATGAAGAGCAAAATGCATTAATTCAAGAACTGAGATGAAGCACCCTAATTCATAATCTATCAATCTCAATTTTATGATAATTCTTTCCTTCCTCCTGGGCATATTTTAGAAATGACTACTTGTAGCTGCATCTCTTAATGGCTCTTGTATCCAAATATAAATTATGCAGTATAATGTCTACATTATTTTCTTGTATTTATACATACAAAATATGAGGGAAATATGATACAAAAACTGATACTGTAATTTTTTTGTAGTTTTAATCTCCAGTAAAACAACGATTAATGTAAATATACTTATATTAAATTAAGTCTTGTATTAAATTGTCTACCTTCTAGACGGTAGTATTAGAAAAAAGTAAAACAAATAACCTTTTGCAATTAATTCCTTTTGCTGCACTTGTTTAGTGTGTCCATTTAAATCATTCAAAATCACATGTAATTGTTTTATCTATTTTTCTTTGAACTGTGACATACTTGTGCTTGAATACCCATAGTACTTTATGAACAAATTGTTATCTTAAAAATATCGTTTTTTTATTTTTCTGATGATAAGCATTTAAGAAAAGCCAGTAGAATATGTGGCATCCTTGTTATAACTTATTGGAGAAAATTATATATTTATAATTTATCATTATAGATACTGAAGTAGTGCTCAGGTGACACCTTACACATGACCTGTTTTAAAGATAAAAAACCCCATTAAATCTGAAGAATACAGTAAAAGTTAATAGATCTTTCCCCTGGAACTGCCACCCCCAAGCCCCCATTTTTGCTTTACTGGACTTTGTGTCCATATTCCAGACTTTTTCCTTGAGGTAAAGATGTAAGTCTAAAATTATTAACTGTCTCAGTAGGGTGCCCAGCATATCAATAGATCAGAAGAAGTTTTGTGAAAACACTTACCTGAGAAACAGTCTTTCAACAAGACAAAATTGGACCAGGAGGAACAAGAGGACTGCATTCAGACATTGCTGTTTTGAGAGGGACAACAACCTACCTCATTGCAAAAGCTGGATGTCCAACCTCACTGAAGCAGGAAGAAGTTGGTAGTCTTTGAAATAAGTTGCAAATATGGCAATGTGACCGTGTTGGAAGTAGACACGTACACACTGTTTAGGAGTGGGTCATACTTTAAAACTGCTAAAAGGCTTGCAACTTTGTCTGCCAAGCTGCCTGATGTTGAGAACATCTCTCTTGGCTAGGATCTGGCCCCTTGAAATGCCAGATCCCTTCTCTTCCTGTTTTGTAGCACAGGAATTTTGTAGCTGTTATAGTCTGGGAAGGTCAGATTGTATAAGTGTGCAGGAAAGACTAAGCTAATCTCCTGGTAACTTTGGTACTGACAATTATAATGTTCAGTGATACAGAAAAACAGTCTATATGTATTGTGAAATTTGTCAAATGTAGGTGTTTCACAGTAAACACTAGAGTAGGTGTTTCTAACCCGTAAAGGTACAATTCAAGGACAGTGCCCAGATGACAAGATGTAATCTTGATCACCAGATGGACTTACAGAAAATTCTCTGCTTGTGGTAAACAACTAGTACCACCACATGAAGCAAGTTGTACTTTCCTTTCTGCTTGTAAGAAATACTGCTCTGCAACAAGCTCTTTCTATCTGGTATGCCAAATATACCTGTGAACATTTGCATTTAAGCTTTTAAGTCACAGGACACTATTTTAAGCCTTTAAACCACAGGGAAATACTTTAAGTTAAACTTGTTTTCTTTGGTTTTAGATGAGGATTTTTGTATTCTATTTCTGCAAGCATCTGTAATAGTAATACTTTGAGACTTTTGACTGAGTATCTCTGGCTTCTTACTTTTTCAGCGTAAAGTTTCAGTTTGTTTTTCCAGTTCCATGGCTGGACAAATGAAACTAAGACCTAATTAAAAAAAACCATCTCTGACCACAGAGAAATCAAATTGATATAAGAATTTTTCTAGATTTAATTTTTCCTGTGCTACCACAGCAATGTCCACAGAGTCTGCTACTGGCGCTGCTCGGGAGATGCAGAATTTCATGTTGAACTCTTCTGCAGCTTCAGCAGGGGTTTTTTTACATTTTTTTAACTTTTTCATTTGCAAAAATGGATCTTAAGGTCCTTCTTATATTCTGTAACTTTATAATGAAGAGCAAGATTAATCTGAAATACTCTTAACGCAGTGCTGAAATACATCTCTCAGACATGTCATGAGACATTGAAGGTCACGTGATAGATATATTTGAAACTGAAAATCCCATGAGATCTGCTACCAGACCTTTATTAAAACTTTTATTTTCAAGGATCTAGCTATGCTGATGCCCAATCTTCCTTCTCTGAGGCCAGTTTTTCAGTTACCTGCTGAAGTACTGAATTATAAATGAGTCATAACTAATAAATTCATGAGGAAGAATAATGATGTGGATAAATAGATTAAGTACAGATGAGAAGGATTTTTCAAGGCCGCTGATGTTGCTCACCCATGCATTAAAAAGCGAAGCATTCAGATAACTCATGTTCCTTTTAGATACATAATGACCTCTTTAAGATAGAAAAATGTTCCTGAGTCCTCATCATTGCTGTCCATGTAAAAGTTTTTGAAGTCAGATGGATAAAGAGCCCAGAGGTCATCTGTTGCCATGAAATTCCCCTGTAAAAATACCTACAAGCCCTGAAGAATTAATTTTGTCCACTCATATACACCTGTCATCCTTTCTATATATTTTAGGAAACAGTTTGCCATAGGCTTGTTTCTTGGTCTTGGTTTAGTTTAGTCTCCAAGCACATTTTCAAAAAGTTATGTTAATAATAAAACACAGAAATCTTTAAGGAAAGCTTTTGAAAATCAATTTTAAAATTCTGTATGTAGTTCTGGAAAGTTTTAATATTAATTCAAATCTCTTCTGCTCTAAACAGTTCCTGGGTTTGAGAAGACTGATTCTACAGGGAAGGTGAGAGTGTGTGAATGTGGCAATTAAAACTGACTTAGTAACTTACATGCTGGAAACATTTCAATATTAGCTCCACTGTTTTAATACTCAGAGTTGAGTCTCCAGAAGATTTCCTTAATAGGAAAACCTAGTTCATTACTGAAAATAAGTAAGACCTGATGGTTTGAACTTCCCTGTGAATCAATGTGAATCAACCCACTCTTTTTTACCAAAGCTTTAAGATGTGCCTTCAATTTAGTATCTTGCTCTGTAAGGTTTTCTTTTTTTTATAGCACAAAATAGTGGTCTGGAAAGGTTACATTTTAACAGTTTATTATTGTTGTCCAGGGTTACTCTCATCATATTCAGATCTTTTCAATTAAAAAGGAATTTAAATTCTTCTGTATGTTTATCAACAGCAATACACCTCCTAAAGTTGCTTCATCCTTTTTTTTGTAGCATCATCCACAACAATATGAGAGTAAGGTGGATTTTGTTAAATCATGTTGACAGTGACTTTCTTTCTATTTATATTTTACTTTGTTTAAAATTTGAGGAAAATATTTGAAATGTGCTTGTGATCAGGGATATTAGCAGATTTGCATCTTTATATTTTAGAAATAATAGCTCTTTTGGTAATCACAATTTTTTAAGACCTCATGATGTTCTGATTTTGTCACAGATGTAGAGGCAAGTTATAGACGAAGTTGCTAATGCAGTTGTCAAAGTAGTAAATTAGTCAAGGAACCTGTGAATAAGTATGTGGTCTAACTAAAGATTGCATCTTAAGGAATTCTCACAAGGTTACAAGTTGACAGTGCATCAACAGTTCTAAGTTTTGTGTGATCAGATTTCTGAATTTGTGAGACTGTGGTCAGATGTCGGCTGTGCTGGGTCTTAGCTTTTGACCACAGACCTTCCCATGCTATGTACAGAGATTGACTTCTGGTTTTGTAAAGTCTTCAGGAGAACATTGGCCAAAAGTCTATCTTACAACTGTAAAATAGGGTTCTATCTTGAAATACTTCATTTTTTCAGTGCAAAATTTAAGTATCTTGATCTTGTCTCTGAGTATTAATTGCCAATGAGGTAGAGGATGTGGTAAAATCCAATGTAAATACCATTGTCATCTAAAAATAATGTTTATGAAAAGTGCACAAAGGGTGTAAAGAGGTAAACTGTCATTTTCAAGTGTTTATGCAGAGTTGAGCTAATCCTTTTATGCTGTGATGATACAACAGTAAATAGTGTGTGTGAGAGCATCTAGCAACAAGTTGATAGTACCTTTAACTTAACCATAATTCTTGTTTCATTACTTGTGTGGGAGTGTGTCGGCTATATTAGCCCCGGCTAGCTCGGCACACACACACCACAGCGAAGGGGGGCTCGGAAGCAAAGCGATCCTCGCCTTCCCCCGTGGGCTCTGGTTAGCCTGCCAGCACCATGTGACAAACGGCGAGAGTCAATAGAAGACGGGAGGCTCCGATGGATTGAACAGAGAACCTTTATTCGTCCCGAGTGGGACAGAACTCCGGTCACTCTGTCTGACCCAAGCAGGTACCATGGAGGAGCCCCCCGGGCAGACAGAGGGTAACAGCTTATAAAGGGGGGCAGTTACAGGGGCAAGGATACACAGGGGACCAACCAGGGGTTAGCAGGGCATGGCTCTCTAACAGATGGACAGCAGGTGTAACAAATAAGGGAAAACTGGGGAGGGGAAAGACTGGACCCCATCCAATCATCCCATGAACCCTGCAGAATTTTCCAGGTGACAGGAGTGGTTATGGGATGACCGACAGGTTCTGGGGTGTCCCCCACTGAAGAACTGCCTTGAAAGACAGTTTGGGACAGACCAGACAGGGGGGGAACATAGGGGGTACAAGGAACAAACCATTACACAATATAAAATATTAACAATATAAACCAAATATAAAACCTAAAAACCACACCACTACAACTTGTATTGGCATCCCATGGTTGAAGTTCCACTGTGCACACTGTATGTGCCCACCATCCCTATATTTCACGTTATTTAAGTAAAATGTGGAGAGCTGAGGCAGGCTGTGTTGTTAAGGTGAATAAGTGTCACTTTGTCTGTGTAACTGGTAGATTAAATTGAGCAATTGGCTGTAAACCTGTTCAGGTTTCTTTGCAGCAAATGCTGTTGAAACAAGAAATTATGTTAAGGGCCACAGTTAGCCTACTAAGCTGTAGCCTTCCTTGATTGCCAGCCAGGAGGCTACAAAGCAAAAAGCAACATTCAGGTACTTCAGAAGCAGACTTTTGAGAACATCAGCTACAGGTTGTCTCAAGTCTTAGAGCCTTGCTTTGCATTTTCCTGTAAATATATTGTGACAAATCCTTAACAATTTGAGAGAGAGTAGTTTTCAGTCAGGTCACTGTCTCACTGGGACATAAAAATCTAAAGACTGATGAAAACAGCAATCCATCAAACACAGAATTTTGATTTCTGACTTTAGAAAATAGTGAAAACAAATTATTTTATGCATGAATGCAAGGATTTTAGAACTTTGTGCCAATGGATCTCCACGTCCCTTAGTGAGAAATTATTTTATGTGTATGAGTAATATTCCTTAAATCTGTTTGTGTGTTTGATATTTATAGTGCCTCTGCAGTGGTGGTAGCAGCAATTTAATTAAAGGTAAAATAAAAGCAAAATACTTACACACATGCGCACACACACGCATATTTGTACATTTGTTTCTTGGGACTAGATGATGGCTGTGGTCTGTGCTCAGTGTGTAGTTTCCTTGAAAGCTTTCAGACACTTTTAGAAGTTCTGGTCTGCAGTCAGCCTCCCCACCTCACACTCCTAAAGAACCAGCAAATGGAGCATCCCCAAACTTGAACCCACAGAGCAGCTTACACATGGCTTCCACAAACACAGGAACAAACAACCCCACCAAAGGAGCAGAGGGCCATTCATAGTAAGTAATGTGTTGATAATTTAGAGATTTTTCTGTGTGAGGTTTTTAAAGAAAATCAGGGACATTTACAGGAATTAAAAGCTGAGGACTAAAAGTGAGCTATATGCTTCTCCTACACAGCTACAAATAGAAGGAGAGTTTGAGCTCCCATTGCTATTGATTACCTTAGGGCTTCTTTCTTGCTCTGCCTGCAATGCTGGGGTGTGGGAATGGTATGTGATAGTAATGACAGAGATAGGTGAGGCCTGTAAAATTGAGAGATGTGAGGCCTGAGAAAATTGAGAGACAGTAAAACAATTGTCAACCTCAGTCATTAAGAGTTTTTAGTAACAGAATCATGGAATAAAAGGGCTTTGGAGGGGATCCCTGAAGGTCATCTAGTCCAACACCTTTGCTAAAAGAGGTTCACCTACAGCAGATTGAATAGGATCATGTCCAGGTGAGTTTTGAAAATTGAGCAAAGAAGAGAAGAAGATTCTAGAGTGTCTCTGGGCAGCCAGTTCCAGTGCTCTGTCACCCTTCCAGTATAGAAGTTTTCCTGATGTTCAGAACAAACTTCCTACGTTTCCTGTCCCCGAGTACCACTGAAAAGAGTTTGACCTCACAGATTCTTGATTATATGAAAAAGAGAGGGGAATTTAATAAAAAAAACTCAATGCCACCTTTTTTTTTTTTT
>VXBS01007151.1:20612-56864 GCA_013400255.1 Sitta europaea
CTTTATGGAGTGCTATGGCTCCTGTCTTATATGCCATTATGTTATTTCTCTGTTATTTTAATGCTCTTCAACTTTAGTCAGACAAACAGAAATTTGTGCCTAATCCGCATGGATAGCATCAAAGTTATATTAAAATGTTTCTTTCTGAACAGGTCAGAGTGAAGTACTGGCAAGATACTGAGTGTGGTGTGGCAGTCTTGCTGTCATTGGCAGTAGACATCTAGGCTGAGCTAGGAAGTAAGTTCAAAACAAGAAGTTTTACAGTAGAACAGCTGTATAGTTCTATTTTGTTTGGGCAAAAAGATGCAAAAATGGCATTTATATATACCTTTGTCAACATTTTTAGAAATGCTTTGACATTCCACAAAGTGAAGCTATATTTAACATTGTATCTTCTGTTTGGATAGCATGTTGTGTGTATAGAAGTGCTCTTTGTGGACTCAAGATGTTTCACATGTGTGAAACCAGGCATGATCATACATGGTACTGAAGTTTAGTATTTTAAGAAAGAGCAAGTGAAAGGCATAGAGCTAAAGATTGTTGTGTGATATTTTATATGTAAATATAATAGATGATATGATAGATAATAGGTATTTAAAGACTGGGAAATATAATTAAGATGGCTGGGATCTTAGCTATGTTACATCTCGGGCTCTTGAAAGATTGGTAGCACAATGATAATGTTTGGGTTTTGTTGTGTTTTTCACATGGGTGAGATGGATTATTGGTAGTCTCCATGCTGTCTTCCAAAGAAGGAAACTGGAATGAAGTCATAGTTTAAAGAAATTTTAATGATCTCAGTGCAAGGCACTTGGAGAAGAAGGAAGAATTACATCTTCTGCTGGTGAGAATGCAGCATAATGCAGAATAAATGAACAAAATTATTATTTACAGTATTAGAGTATCTTAGAAAACATCTCTAATAATGCTGATATTTTTTAAATTTATATGACTATATTCCCTTAATGACCTCAAGGGACAGAATAGACAAATATTCAAAGCTTTGAAATTCTTATTCTGTTTTTTTTTAAGAAAAAGGCATCATCTTTCTGCTCTGTGGAGAGTGATAATCTGTTTAACAATGTCTGGTCATGATGCTACAAACATGGTGATCAGTCTTTCTTGGAATATTGAAGTTTTGGTCACTTTTTGGGATTTTTTTTTAAACTTCCACAAGTGGAAGTGTGTGAATGTGAGATTTTCACCTTCCACTTGAAAAAAAATTGTTTCAAGTTGTTCTGATTATGGAGAAAATAACAAATGTGTGAATTTCAGTGACAAAGGTGAGGAAAACAGAAAGACTGTAATGGTGGTTTTACAACCGTTGTGTGTATGTGTGCATGTGTTTTATCAACACTCCTGGAGATATAAAATGTAATTTTGCAACACTTGTGGTGAACAGTACTGAGATCTGGTTTGTTATATCTACCTACATTACCTGTATTTCTGCTTACTTCTGTGTGAAGCTTTACAGTCCTGTTTATGTATAAAGTGTGGGGAGATCTCTGGTACATTTCATAATGATGCACAAAAAGTTACTTCTTACAAATATAGGTCATCCAAGACAACTCCTTCTCATCAACAGTCCCTCTTCTTTCTCCATGAATTCTGTAGCAATTGTGAGAGATAAAGCCAGACTAATTAAATAGATTTTGAACACATTTAAATAATACCCTTCAAACAGACTTACAGATATGCTCTGATAGACAAAGCCTTTTAGCTCTGGACTGCTGCCATGAGGCAACAGTGGTGTAAAGCATGCTTGAGTATGCTCAGATGTTTCTTGAATTCTCTTCCGTGTTTTATGCACCATAGAGTTCAGTGGCATGGCTCAGCCAGGGAACTCATTTCTGATCTGATATTTTAGTTTTGTTTCTGCCTGGCTTGCAAGAAAGAAAACATAACCTTTGCTTCTGAATGTTTTTTTCAGATACTCTTCACCAGAAAGCAGCATGTGTTTTCATTTTGGGTGGTCGTGATTATAATTGCTTGGGAATTTTTGAACAGTGCTTTTGGCTTTTTATTTTTTCTTGTAAAAAGATATACATTCATCAAAATCAAAACAAGTAAAATTCAATATTCATAAATTTGCAATCAAGTTGTTAGCAAATTTCAAACTTTTTGGAACAAATGTGATTGTTCTATTTTATAATAACCTTTTGTTTTGAACTCTCAGTTATGTGTGAAAAATTAACAAAATTTAATGGTTTTGTAAAATGAAAAATGATAAACGCGAAGATTTTAGTTGTTTAAATCTTACATAGGTAAACAAATTATGAAATTCAATTAGAGTTATAAAAATGCATATTCTCCAGTAATTTCCAATCCACAGTGGCCAGGCTTCTGTTTATATTGTTATAACTTAGTAAGTCAATTCAGAGAGCACTCTATTATTGAAACTGAAGTAGATATTTATAACTGAATTTAAGAAATCTGTGTTTATTGCACTTGCTAAACTAGGTTTCTGAGGCAAAATATCATGAAGCAAAATATTTCCTTAATTAATTTGTTCTGAATCTTTCAATTTGTACAACTGTTTTGAAATACAGATCTCAAAACTGAGTTAAGTGGTCTCATTGGTGCCTTAAATGTATGATATAGGAAGAAATATCTTTAAATTGTTAAGGCATCCTCTGGCAGGAGAAGGTGGATTTAGTGTCTAGTACATTTAAAATGGAAAGTAGCGTGCATGTACGCAAATGGTGACAAAAAATTCTCACACTGATTGTGACAGTCACATATCTTAACTAGAGAACAAAACTAGAACTAGATATCTTAACTAGAGAACAAAATCCCTTGAACTGCTTATGGATATAAAGAATAATTTATCTGGTATGTAAAGAGTAAAGAGTCAGGTAGCTTTTAAAAATCATAGTGTTTGTACTTGCAGACTTTCACTGCTGTGAGATGCAGTTTAAATATCAGTAGAAGTTTAAGCTAATACTGAGATGAAATTTTTCTTTAGTTTGAATGATGTTGACTGTATACCTTAAATAGTGTTATTGGTCAGTGCAAAATAAAAAAAAACTGTTGAGAAAAACAGCTTAATAATGAAAATGATTTATCTCCTAGTCTTTGCTTTTCTGATATTCCTCCCTGGACAAGGCCATAATTCAGTTCTTATGCTAGGATGAAAACACTGGGCTTCTGGAAATTTTCTGTCATATGTGAGCAAAGTTAAAATTTAAAAAAAAATAAAATTGTATTATTTAAATTGGCTTGCTAGTGGGGTGTGGGTATTAATTAATTTTACATACAGTGTGATGTCATTTGGATTTAACATAAATTCATTGCAATATGAAAATTCTTCTATAGTCATGAGTGTCTTTTCAGTTAAAAGTGAGTAAAGTTGGTTCTAGTTTGCTGTCCTGAAGTATCGGACTCTTTAATTCAGCTGACAGGATCTTTCTTGTGTATATGAAATAAAAATGTGTGTTAAGAGACACTTAAAAAAAGGAAAACATGTAATAAAGGAACATGTATAATAAGGAAAGCTTATATCTGCTGGATAAAGTCTGAGCTGGTTACTGAATAGTGGCTAAATGCAACTTTCGACCTGTTCACTGCATGGTGGCCAAGCTCAGCTTTACTTTTTTTACACGTCTGTACACATGCAGTACTTCTCAATGCAGGGAGCACTTTGACCTATAAAATGAGAAATGTTCACAAAGTGAACTTGTACTCTGAGGATTTGTGATTCTTTAGCATGTAACAGTAGTTAACCTACAATTTTGTTTGTGTGAGCTGTGAAATATCTGTTATTATGAGTCCAATGCATACTGGAATGAGTTTGTGTTATAATTATCTCCATGGTGGTGGTAAAAATAATCACAGGCCATCCAGGTTGAGTTTTTCTGAGCTGAAGCGTGACAGACAGGTAGCTGTGGAAAAACTACGGCTTGGCACTGCTGCTTTTTAACCAAACTTGAGTACAAAAATTAGATGGAATCCAAACCAGGAGACAACTGTCAATCCTCCTTTCCCTCCTAGCCTAAATATCGAATGCCTTTGGCATCACTGAAAACTGTCAGGGAGCTTTTCTGCACAAAGGAAGAATTTGTGCTGCAAGTAAGATATTTTTACTTCAGTTAGGGAACAGCCAAGGGAAATATACAGAAGCTGTCAGTAGAAAGCAAAGTTTGAATAGGATGCATGCATAGTGGCTGAATAGTCATTTTATCTTTGGCTGAACTTGCTTGGTGTGTTAACAGAAATTAATATGTATGATTAAATTTTTAGGCTTTTTTAATATCTTGCTTCAGGCAAATAAATACTGCATAAGATACAAACCTTAGTAGTCTAGTACATAGGTCTACATGGACACTTGAATAACACGCCAAATATTTGTATTTCTTCCATGGTTTAGCTGAAAATCTTCAAGAAGTAACACCTAAACCACTAAGCTTGCTGGCCCAGATTTCATAGCTTAATAGCAGAATCCCTGTCAGTGCATAATTATGGTGTGCAAGTTCCAAGTGAGCAGTAATATTGTAGGGATCACAGCTGTTGATTACTATAGGAAATGAGTCTTTGGATTTAACTTTCACAATGCTAACAATCAATGATAATCTTGGGAGGACTTTCTTGTGCAGGAGACCTGTCTGGCAGTCACCCTTCAGTGAAGTGTGCACATGTATGTGTATGGAAATACGCTGTACGAAAGTGGGAACTGCTCATTGAAAATATATTTCTTACTTCAGCTGTTAGAGGTGGCATTACTGTGTATGACATAAATATTTTAGTTTATCCAAAAGACAACAGTCAGATTTCCACTTAGAAAATTGTCCTTGGAGTAGTAAATTTCTTTTACTTTGTTAAAGGAAAAAAAACTTACTCTTACACAATTCGAAGCTGATACTGTCATATCTTCAGCAAATAGGTTGATTTGTGATAAATGGCTCAGGTGTCATTGGCTAGCTGATTCCAGATAGTGTATCCTGTATAAAAGAAAGAACTGAAGATTGGATTCTTATTTTTTACAAAAGCAAATTGCAAGATTTACCTGATAGAGTATGGGTTTGAAACAAACTCAAACATCCAAAGAAATTGTAATTATGTTCTGAAAAACTTTGCTCTAAAGTGCTTTTTTTTTTCCTTTGAAGTTTCAATAGGCTGGTTTTGACCAATCCTGTTTGGATAAGTTAAGAGCCATTACAGCTTTGCACATAGATATTTTCATGTTTGTACCAGTTCTGTTTTGTGAAAAAAATTTATTCTTTGTACTAAAATCAGTCATCTACTCTTACTTGAATTCTTTCCTATTGTGGAGGTGGGTGAGCCAGGAAGAAAGAAATAAGTAGTAAAGACATTTAGGAAAATAATTGGAATGGAATACAATGATACTAATTGCATCCATAACTTACTGCTTTCATTTTCATGGTAGTTTTATAGAATTAGATGGTCACCAAGATTATTTAGAAGAAATGAGAAATACCAGAATTATGCCAGGTACAGGAGGACCTCTCAAAGAAGGAAGCTGGGGGAGCTTTCCTTGATCATAATTCTAACCTCCACTTCAGGCAAAGGAAAGTCAGAATTGTTTTCCCATATCCTACTAACCAGTTGAAATATATAACCTCAATTATTTTTTCATCCATATCACTCCATTATAGAAAGTGCATTATTTGTATGAGCAGATATGTGATTGACAATTTGTAGAATTGTCAAATGGATTGGGCTGGAATCTCACCTAGTTCCATTCCCTTGCTTTGGTCACGAAACTTTCTGCTAGACCAGGTAACCCCATCCAGTCTGGCCTTGAAAATCAATTGATTAGAGTACAGTGCTTATAATGCCAAGGTTACAGGTTCATTCCCTGTAGGGGCCATTCTTTTAAGAGCTGGACTCGATCATTTTGACTATTTGATCATTTTGACATTCTAACTCAGAATATTCTGTGATCCTAACAGATTACTTCCCAACCTCCAGGGTTGGGAAACCCTTCACAAACTCTCTGGAAAACCTGTTCCAGTGCCTTGCCACTTTCACAGTAGAGATGTGCTTCCTAATATCTAATCTAACCCTACTGTTCTTCAGTTTGAAGCCATTCACCCTTGTCCTGTTACTTTATGCCTTGTGAAAAGCTCCCCCTTGAGCTGTCTCATAAACCCCCTTGAGGTACTACAATTAAGATTGACAGTTGAGGCTTTGTCCCTCTTTCTTTTCTAGTTATTCCTAAATCCTGCCAAAATGCCCACTGAGATCTACATCTGTGCGTTCTCAAGCTGGACTATAGGTGTAAATTAATGTATTTTTCCCTAAAGTTTATCAAAAGCAACTTGAAGCAGGCCCAAATATAAGTGAATAGTATATTCCTTCTTCATATGAGTGGTAGCAAGTAATTTTAAACAAAAAGGCATAGTGCAAAGTGAGAAAATCTTGTTTTAGGAACTGCTTTTTGAACCGTCTCTAGCATGGAGAAATTGAAAGAGTTGAAGTCTCAGAGGGAATATAATTTGTAGTGAACCTAAAGAAATATTTGTTGGCAAAGTATTTGTCTCACCATGGAAAACAGTGTTTGCCCTCTGTGGTTGGATGATGAGTCTTCTCCAAAAAGGAAAAGGACAAGGTGACATGTTCACTCATCAGCCTCAGTTCTTTTCTCAAGTAGTCAAGTTTTCAGGAATTGGATAAGTATTCTCATTAGCAATACTAAGACTATCTAACTTAAAAATGTAAATATTCTGGAAAGAATGTATATGCCATGAGAGACGAGAAAATTGCCTTTGATATGAAAATATATTTTAGATGCAATTAGATGAAAGCAAAGATGTATACAAAGTGACACACTACTCTTAAAAGAGGTCTATAACTAGTAATTACTATATTTGCTTGATCTTTTTGGGACAATAACAAACAATGAAAATCACAAGACAATTTTGTTCATGCTTAGCTATAATGTAACCCCTACATAAATGTATGATTAATACACAAGTATTGTAAAGGAAAAAAAACCCAAAACAACATACAACAGCATTTCCTAGTCTATCATTTACACATTCTCTGTTTGAGTAATTTCTTCTGTTTGACCATCTTTCATATGTCTTCTTTGACAGTAAACATACAGAAAGAGAGATTTAAAACACTGATCTTTGGGATTTCTGTTATATTTGAAAGCCTACAGTTCTTGGGGGAAAAAAAGTAAATCACTTCTTTCCATTGACAGTTAAAAGAATTTCGACTGATTTGTCCAGAAGTTACATTTCTGCATGTTGAAATGTACTATAACTGTAAAAAATAAACAATGCTAGTACTTAATATTCATAAAGAAGAAACAAGTTTATGTTGCTTAACTGATCACTTGAATAAGTATAAATTACCCACCTTTCCAGTGAAGTTCTGCCCTTTGTGTCTTGAAAATATGTTCCCTATAGAACAAGAAATTGCCCTGCAAAGACATTTGATTCTTGATGAAAAAGTATGATCTTTTTTGCTTACATATAAAAACTGTAAATTTAACTGAAATCTTGCACAAATGAAAATGCTTAACATTATGGGTTAACACCATGTAATTTCTCAGGATAATGAGTTCAGCAAATGCTTAATGAGGAAATGAAGACTTAGGTATATGAGCGCAAAACTTTAACTCTGTTTTCTTGGAACTGGCAGAAGCCACTGGAAATTATCTGTAAGTGCTCCTGTTGGATTCATTATGCTCTTCTTGTGTCATCCTAATACAACTATGTTTTTCCAAAGTGAGAAACATGCTGTGGTGCAATATGTAGTCCCAGACTGGAAGCCACCTGTGCTTTCATTTGGCCAACAGCTGCAAAGAATTCTTGTAGGTGATGCCTCTAATCTTCATTCTGCTTGATCAATCTGCATGTCCAGCCTAACACACAGATTATGTGCTAATACTAGTTGCTAATGCCTTATCAAAACTGTGTACAGCATTTTTATGCACCCACCTTTCTCACATCATGCATAAGCAGGAGTAGCACAAGCACACAACCTTGCAGAAATCCCTTGTGGATATGTAGGTGTGCCTGTTTTTGCAGGTTTTTCTAAAAGTACTCTTCATGTGAAGAATGTCTCTTAGATTGTGGTGTCATAATCTGCTGGAAATTTTGGTTTGGAAGGCACATAGAATACCCATCCTAGCCCTTCTAAGCTCCTCAGACACATAGGGGTCTGGCATTCCCTGTATGTGCATTCTGGTGGTTGTCAGGGGAACAAATGACATGCAGCCAAGTACATGAAGAGGAAAATAGTGGAGAAACTCAGGACAGCTGAAGTCCTTTTGTCTCTGCTTCTAACAAGTACAGGGAGTAAGGTGTGATGAATAAAATAAGAGTGGGAAAAAGGAAAAGGTAAGAAGTCTAGACATGAGGGGTAGAAACATTTCAGACCCCGGGCTTTTGTGGTTTAAATTACATATGTTGAGGAGAAGGCCACCTTAGATGGTGGTGAATTGCACCTGTAACTGTAAAACAGGACAAATATATTGTTTAAGTCACTTTTCTTGGAAGATTTTGAGACAGTATACATTGTGACTATTTTGTGCACAGGAATTAGTTTGTGATGCTTGCACCTGCCTGAAAGAGGAATTTTGATTTTGTTGTTACAACTTTTGGTTTTCTTTGAAAAAGTGAATTTTATGCTATGTAAATGTCAGAGGCATGCAAAATATACATTATAGCAAAATGACGAAAGACCAATTACAGCTTAAACAGTAAAAAAAAAAATCAATTTAGAACCTATCAACCACTCAGAAAGGCACTGGCAATGTGTTTTGGCAGGTTTGTTTTGTGTGCGTATTTTTATTATCTTTCTTGATGAGGAGTTGGTGAGCAGTAGGTTGTACCTGTACTCATTTGTCTGAGGGCTGAGACTACGTGAATAGGAAGAGCTGGTTATTATCTTTTAATCCAAGAACTGGAGATTTTCAAATTGCAACAACAGATGTTAAATTAAAAGCGGAAAAAAGTTCATATTTCTTCAAAAGTGTGTAATTAAGCCATAGGAAGGCAGAGATTCAAAGACTCGAAATCATAGATAACAGGAAAAGAGGTTTATACGTGCACTTGTTTTTTACTATCTCTTGAGTGACTGCTTTGGCTGGGATGAGGTGGCTCTGATAGACATTTTCTTTGACATCAATGTAAATTCTGTATCTGAAAAAGAAAAATTATCATTTCTACTGAGAGGGAAAAATTAAAACACAAACCCTGCAGGGAGGCATTTCCTCTCCTGATGGAACAATTTTAAATTAGCATAATCATAATCAGAAAATATTTCGTATAGAAGTACTGCTTTTGCCTGATTAAGCCTTATATGAATATTCTGAATTTTTTATCTTACATTATGCATAGCACCTGTTTTTTAAATCAGTCTGTAATCACAAATTACAGATTTAATGGAAACATTACTTACAAAATTGACTATATCTTTATTTGTAAAGAAAAAATTGTGTACAGGTATTTGTAAATAAAAAAATAAATTAAAAAATCTGAACCCAACCCAAGTAAATGCAAAACAAGTTTGCTTGTATATCTATAGTATTTGTGGTATTTTTTTTTTCTATGAATAAGTGAAGGAGGAATGTTTGTCCTGGGTTGATGCTGAATTGTATCCCCATTCATCTGTTTAGATCAGAAATAAGTTTTCCACCTTCAAAACTGGATCTGAGAGTGAAGGAGAAGCTGTGGAATGTCTGAGGCAGTTGTTTTCAAAACATCAAGATCAGAGTTTTCAGCTTTCCTGCACACATGTCCTGTGTTGTCTGCAGTGTGGACAGTGGGAGAGAACTCTCCTTTGCTTTTTGTTAGTTCTTGGCTAGCTGAGGCACAGAAGTTCTCTGGACTGTGAGGTTTTTCTCTTTTTCTTAGAACTGTTCAAACCTGCTGTGAACTAAAACCCCCCAAAGAGCACCAGGAGCCCAAACCTGTAGCCCACCAGGGCCTGGCTTAGGCCACAGCATTTCCAGGCACCAAAAGGACTAATAACAAACTAAGTAAGCCAAGCTACAACCCACAAGAATTATTTCTAAATTTATCATCTCTTCAAAGTGGTAAAAAGTATTTTTATTTAGTATTGTTCATTTTTTGTGCTGAGAAAAGCTTTGCCTGTTAAATAAAGTTTTTCCACTTCTCTCCAAGGAAATCTTTTTCCCAAATCAGTTAAGGGAGGGGCCGCTTAAATTTGTTTTCTTAGAAGAGCCCCTTTAGAGGTTTTCTCCCAAATTTACCTTAAACCAGGACAGTATCTCATAATGTTTTGTGAAAAAAAACCCCAAACTCCTAAAAACTCCATCAGAAAAAATCAGAGTGGTAACTGCTAGTTTTAAGTTTCTAACAAATTACTCTGCCAGTCCCATGTGAGCTTTGTAATTGAAGATCTCTGTTGCACAAATAGTTAAAGGGGGTGCCTCTGCTTTAGCTGTTTGAATTATTTGCTTGTTTTGGGATCAAAAGGGTTTAATTTTTATTTTGCATTTCTTTGTTTCTTCCTTTCATTTTGACAATCCAGATTTAAAATATCTCTTTTACATGGATTTGCCCATGCCTTGCATTTTGTTACTCCGAATATAAAGTAGGTTGCACTCTCAAATTTCTATATTACTGTCAGATATAAGTACATTTATCGAGAAACCTACCTGAAAAGATTTGGTTTGCAAGTGCTATACAACATTAACCTGAAGGAAACAGTAGTCTAAAAGTCTAAATAAACCACCAGTTAGCAAAGCTAACAGAAATAGGGGGAGGGGAAAGGAAGATATTTTGCTACTCTCCAGAATAATCTCAGCTGTCTGAATGTCTTGATGTTCTAAATCTCTTTCCTGCCTGCACATTCCACTAGGGAAATCTTTAGTAGCAAAATACCTAGATTTGAAGTTTGTGCAGTGGTTGCAGCTTGTAAACCTCTGATGTTTGAGCCCACTTAAAATGCTGTTTCAGTGTTGCCTATTAATTTGCAATTTTATTCACTGCTATTAAAAAAGATGGCATGTGTCTGCTGCTGTTTCTGGAATACATAAAAGAGTTGAGCAGAAACACAGAATTCCTTGGGTTGTTCTGGCTTCCAGATTCCCCCATATAAATATAGAGAGAATGTCTTTTCCCACATCTCTGTCAGAAACTGCATGATGTAAATCATGCAATGTGGATTCTAAGTGGTTTTAACTGGTGTTAAAGAATTATTAGAAGAGTAACAGTGAAAAGTTATTATGGAAGTAAAATTTAGAGGAACAGTTAAAGCTGATACTTTATATGTGTGTAAGTAATAAGTGAAGTGTAGAGAAACGTACCACTGGCATTTTATCTGATCTCCCTGTAGACCTCTCCTTAAGTTGAAAATAGTTGGTATTAATAGTTCACTAAACAGGAACTGGTCTTCTGGTGCAAAAATGGAGGTTTTTTGGGTGCCTTTCTATAGTGAATTATTCAAATGTCTTTATAACCTGCAATGGTTAGACGTCTGCTGTAAAATACAAAAAAGGCCTTTTTTTTGTTACATCTCTACAAGCTGTTGAGTTTCATAGTTAATCTCAATGACAGCTAATGGCTGATAATAATGATTTTTATATGCCTGGTTATTGCCTCCAGTAATATTTGTGCAGTGACATTACCAGGAATGTCATTATTTTCATCTACAGAAAGAATAACAAATGTCAGGATATGAAAGAAGAAAGACTATTTTCCTTCTACATTTCCAAGGCTAATTGGAATAAATAATAATAAGCAGACATTTTTATGTTAGCTCAGAAGACCTGACAATGGAAAGTATTAACTACAAGTTAATGTCACATTTGCCCATAAAAGAGAAATTGTGCACTTTGTTGTATGGTACTGAAATACAGGGTTAATGTCTGATTTGGGATAGGATTTTCAACTGAAGTACTATTCTAGAACTGTGGGGCCAAAAACTTGAAGACTGCTTGTTTTTTCCATTGTTTTAATGCTGCTGAAGAACCTGGAAGGATATCACATCTGTATTAACTAGCTCTAAGGACTTTTTTCTGTATCAATTGTATTGAGTATTGCTTTACAAATAATTTTTGTTGTGACTGACAGAAAGAGAGAACTCCCTGCAGACCCTGTGCTGTAATTATCAGTGTCTCTTAACATAATGTCCTTCTGTCCTGGTTATTATACCTAGATTGCACATTCTTTTAATCTGACAAACAAATTCACATGGTGAATGATTTTAATTTGTTTTGTGTTTTATATACCTAAACTGAAATATTTTTTTCTTTGGGAAATAGATGTTAATTTTTTTAATTAGAACTTTTTTAATACCTTTAAAAGTTGTTTAGCCTCTTAGAGAAGATATATAAGAATACTTTGCAGCATGTACCCTTGTTTAAAAGATGCTTTGCTGAAAAGTTTGGCTGTCACATAACAGAAAATCCTCTTTTATAACATGCCTCTTGCTGTTAAGTGGATTGTTTGGCTGTTGTATACTTATTTTCTCAAGTGGGTTCTGATTACATGCCAGGCTCTACTCTAATTTCCATCCAGGTTCTGAAAGGCAAGACCAAACTATTCACATACATCTCTGATTATCTCCTGGGGTTTGGGTTTTGCTTGTTTGGTTTGTATTTTAAAATTGATATTATTTTCCCTGTTTTTTTTTCATTTTTAAAATAGTGAAATGAAGAACATGTTACATACAAACACCACATTCATTGGCAGCATCTGGATAAATGCCCTTTTCCATTATGTGCTAGGCAGGCCATCAGGAAAAAAAGTGAAAATAACTATATCGATCCCCATTTTCTTGAGAATGTGCAGCTGGATACAAAACTTTGCTTTCTGAAAAGGAAGGAGAACTGAAGAATAAAGTGAACTGGATGAAACATTCTTTTCAAGAGGCAGACCTGTGGATCCTCATTTCAATGGAGACAATTTAACTCATCACAAGTCAATTCCAATATTCTCCATGGGCTTACAAGTCCTTTGTGAAATGTTTTTTCTATGAAATTTCAGATGAGGTTTTCGATGATGTCTGGGTCTGATTTGTTTGGTAATTCTCTTATGCTACCACATAGTATATAATTTTTATTTGAAAAAACCCCAATCCAACCCTTTTCTCGGGGAATATAATTTTGGTGGAATTCTAAAAATATAAATGAAAGATTTGCACTATTTTCCTTTATCCATTCCTGGTGAAGACTTGTTCATGAATGTTTTTATTCAGCGTAAGAAAATCAGGTAAATTAATTCAATGATCCCTGAGCAGTACAAAGACACTAATATTTGTCTTCTGAGTACAATTACCATGTGTAGTCTACTTCCGTCTGTCCTTTTTGTGCATGTGTACAGTTCTACCACTTGCCTTCATTATTTCCTGTACTTTTATCCCTTCTCTCTCTTTAGCAGTTAGAACAAGCTGTGTGTTGCTCTAGGGATACTTATGTTAAATGTTTGTGGCCTTTGTCTTAAATTAGCTTCTATGAGGTTACTACCAGTTAATGGGGGCATCATTTGGCTGTGCTGAGCTGGCTTTGACTTTCACACCTGGCTTCATGAGTGAATGGTAAACAATTTCTGCAGCAAGCATTTGTGCTTGAGAAAAAAACCCTTGAAATATTATATGTGTCTAGAGTACTTTGGAGGTGGAGGGAAAAATATTTCAAAGAAGAGCTTTTCAACAGCTGGAAAAGTAACTACACATAAACTGACTTCCTGGTTCAAGCCCCAAAAGCGAAGGTGCTGAATCATGCAGGCTTTACTCAGGTATCCATTGGGATACCTTTGAGATGGCTTTCTCTGCAAAACAGACCAGATTTTTCTCAGTTGTTTTTTGAAGTATTATACTGCTGTGTAGAAAATACACCCTGGTATTGCCTTTGGCATTAAATGCATTCTTACCTTGTTTTTTGGTAACATTCACTGTGATAAACAAAGTTGTCTTTATTCATGAACTTTATATAATCTGAAAACACCTAAAGCCAGTATTCTTGCTGATTCACATGTGTGTGAGATAATCTTCTAGTAGCTGTAGCCTGGTGCTTTCATTTCTGGAGGTCCATAGCAGATTCTACCCTCTATGACTTGTGCATTTAAAAAAGAGCAGATCGAAGTAAAAGTTTGTCTTGTCTGCTATGTCCTAGCCAAGCAGGCCTTTGAAGCTGCACCCAGGGGTATATTTTCCTCCTCTCTATTTCTCTCATCAATCTGAAGGGAGAGGCAGTGTCCTTGAAGCTAATTTTTGTCTGTGAGATGGGAACTGCTATAGAATGCTGCAGAGAAATAATTTCCTACAGTGTTTTTGAAACAATAGTTGAACAAGTTAATAGCTCCCTATTGTTAATTTTATATGATAGGTAAATCCTTTGAGGTTAATTTCTTTTGGAACAAACAAGAACAGGTTAGTTTACTGTAACACACTTTTAGTATTCTTGTTACCAACAGAACAGCAAAGGAGAGAGAGACTAGTGCTGAGACACTCTTAACGACTGCTTGATACTATCTTTTGTGTTTTGAGCTTCAATACTGAAAATCTAACCCAGGTAGTTGAAATATCTTCTTATATCCCCCTAAGAATGAAACGTGAAATTCAAATATCTCTGCATGCCCCTAATCCCATTACAATTTAGATAAAAACGCTGCAAGGATGGCTGAGACTTATTAATCTTTTGGAAGAGCAGTAAAAAACCCTGAGGTTTCCCTTAGCTTATTCCTAGAATACTTTCTGTTTCTTGATGGGCAAGCACTTGTGTTGGGAGTTGGGTTTATTTCTTATAGAATTTTTTCCCATAAGTTTCTAGGGAACTAATTACTGGGTGCTTTTGGATACTTAAGAAAGCCAAAAGAAGTGGCTGAAGTCGGGGGAGAGGGTGACACTCGGGCTTCTCTTCTCTCTGGGGATTTTGTCTCTCGGAGGGAACAGCCAGGACTGTTGGGTTTTTTCTGACTGCGGGGAGATTTTTCACCGGCACCACTGGAGCTCAGCTCGGTGACCTGACCCTTCATCCGCTCCCCCGGGAATTCGGAGCCTCGCCCGCCCTGCCCTGCCGGGAGCCGCTGCCCCGCGCCCGCCGCTCCTTCAGTTCGCTCTGGGTTTCTGCACGCCGTGTCCCGCACCGCCCCCGCCACTGCCGGGATGTTTGCTGCAGCTCCAGCCACGGCCGCCGAGCTCCTGACATCTCCGGCATCCCGGGACTCCTCCTCACTCGGGCAGCTTGTGATGGTAACTGCACCAAAGGGGAAGGGTGCCAGCAGCGGAGGAAACTGTGACTGTTTCCCTGGTTCTGTCTCTTGTTAATGCCATAGCTATTGTTGGTCTGTTTGCCTTGTTACACATACTATTAAAGAACTGTTATTCCTATCCTCATACCTTTGCCTGAGAGTCCTCTTACTTTCAAAATAATAACAATTTGGAGACAGGAGGTTTGCATTCTCCATTCCAAGAGAGGCTCCTCCTTTTCCCTAGCAGCCACCTTTCTTTCAAACTGAGACAGCATGTAAAGCACACATCGGGACTAACATAAAAGAATTTTGGGTATCCAACGCAATTGTGGAGTAGGTTGCACAACTGTGTGATTATTGCTCATTAAACATTTTGTGCTCTTGGGATTCATTCTAGTCTCTCTGCTGTGAACCTTCTTTTTAGGAATAGAAAGTTATCCCCAGTTGAGTAACAATTCTATTGATTCTTGGCACGTTGTCTCTGGACACATATTTCTGTGACCTTTGCTCATATCTAGTTTCACCTTGTGAAAAACAAAGCTCACTTTCCTTCCTGGTGAAATTTAAAAATGTTTAATAGAGACAATAAGAGATATGGAAAATAAAGCAAAGAAATACGGCCGGGTGTCTTGGCATGCTGCCAGGAGCACACCATTGTCTTGGAACCCCCCCTTTTTATCCTGTTCTTCATGCATGGCCTTATGCACATTCACTTTTCCAGGAACTGTTCAGCATGGCCACTCCTTGGGTCCATCAAGTGCAATCTCACTTTTATTTGGTTATCATCTTGTTAATTTGGGCTTTGGTCCCTTTTTTCACAAGCAGTGAATGCTGAGAGTCACTTGGGCCTCTTTTGGAAGTTACCTTATCTATTCAGGCAGCTGAATCACACTACACCTAAATTCCAACTACAGCAAAAAAGACCCATTACACACCTATTCAGGCAGTTAAAACACACTAAAAAGTACAGAAATAAACATATTTATAACAGTCATTCCAACATTTGCGAAAAGCCAACACCAAAATACGTATTTATAACAGCCTGAATGTCAGTGGGGTAGAGTGGGAAGGCATTATGATTTTTTCTCAAAGGTTCAAAATTACTTTTAAAACAACTGTCCTTTTCAATTTTTTTGCAATGGTTGCTCTTGAAATATCGTATTTCATTCTCAGTTAACATTTACAGAGTTTGAAAGAGTTTTATCCATGTTTAGAATGGGAAGATAGATCAGTGTTTTATAGCAAATGTTCTAATATAGAAACTCATATAAGAGAGAGTAATTGAAGGGATTGGAGCTGCAAAAAAGGACTTCCATGTCTTAAAGACTAGAGAGATATAATTGAGTACTTCTGAGTAAATCAAGGATTCTATTGTTGTAGCATGAAAAGAAAAAGGATAAGGGGATTTGGAATTGGAATATTTGTCTAGGATAATGTGCTGTAAACATCTATCTTGCATTACTTAATGCAAGTTGTCACTGAGACTCATTCAGCTTCTCTGCTTACAAGAGACTGACTTATTCCAGCTTGTTTTCAATAGGAACAGATGTTTACACCTTGTCTAAAACATGCAACAAGTAAGAAATTGAGAACTAAGAATTACAAAGTCCTCCTAACGTTATGGCCAATCTCCTTCACCTTATCCATGTCCATTTTTTTCTTTCCACATGTAATCTCCTTAATGGAACTGTTTGGCCTGACTAAATAAGGCAAACCAAATCTTCAGAACCACTTTTACTAGATGCTTTTCTTAAAAAATAGATTTCTGTGCAGCATTGTAATTCTGACTGCACTACTGATTTGGAATTTGTTTGAATTGTACCAGCCCATGCAAACTACCAGCTTTTTTTGACTTAAATTTCTCAGAGCTCTTTCTAGTATTGGCTATTTTTGCAACAGTTTGCAGATGTTCAGACCTCCTCTAGAGAATTGCTCACTTAGTACTCTGGAACTGATGCAAGGGAAACTTAGATCATTTTAAATAATCCCAAGTTTGTGTACATAATGTATAATAAAAGGAGGAAAAGGGGATGTCAGTTGGCAAAATAAAAAGAGATTTGTTTTATAATCCATAGTTTTAGGAGTGCATAGAGTTTGATTTTTATAAATATTTTTATAAGGGTATTTAAAAATAATAGAACATACTGGTTTGGGTTTGTTTTGTTTTGTTTTTTTTCTGGGGGGTGATGGTGGTGTGTGTGTGAAGGGGCAGTTAAATCTGTTGTGTAACAAATTAACCTGGCTGTTTGCAGAGTTTGTGGAATTCTTTTGGGAAGGCATTAATACGTGAAATAGTTGCTTTTCAAAATATGTTGTTGTGGCTCTTTTAAGAGAGTTTTCTACAAATCCTGGGATCCATGAGTTCAAAAACAGTTTGACAAGCCTTTTCTTCATTGCAAAATAGCTTGAGATGAAGAGCTAATACAGCATCTGAAAACCAATGGAGTTTTTAACAAGAACTCCACTTTCTGTCCAAGCGTGTGGATACAGGATGTTTGGTTGATGTCACAGAATAATAGTGGCTGAAATTTGAAAGGACCTCTAGAAATCACCTCCTGCAATGCCCCTATCAACTAGACCTGGTTGGCCAGGAATAGGTCAAGATGTTTTTTGAATATCTTCAGGGCAAGTGACTCTACAGCTTCTCTGAGCTGTGTGTTCCAATTCCCAGTCACCCTCACAGGACACCTCCTTACTTTCAGAGAGATCGTATAGTGTTTCAGTTTGCGGCTGTTAACGTTTTGACCTATAATTGGGCACCACTAAAAAGAGCCTGGCTCAATCCTCTTTCCTTCAGGTATTTATTTCCCATAAATCTTCAAGCTGAATAGTCCCAGCTCTCTTTTGTATTAGAGAACCCAGAAGTAGATGTTGGCCTCCAGGTGTGGTCTTACCTGTGCTGAGCATAAATAATCCTCTTTCATTTCCAGAGACCACTTGACAAGATCCCTCACTACTGAGTATTTGACTGTTTAAGTATACAGATCCTTAAATAGCCAGGTGGTTTGCTGAAAAGTAAATAAAACAATGCCAGAATAAATGGCCAGTTTTCACAGTGCAGCAAGGTCACCCCTCCAGTGTTTCAGAGGCTCTGCAGTTGTGCAGGTCCAGGCAGCCCTGTAGATTTTCCAATGATCTTGAAAAGAAGTATTTATCATTAGGTAAGAAAGTGTGTTTGCTATAAGTCCTGTTTCAGGTGGGATCAGATGTGAAGAACTGGGAGAACACTGTGTTAAACTGAAAAAGGACAATGAAATGGCAAATAAAGTTGAATATGGGTTTAAATGTGAAGCAAACCGAAGAAGATGTCACTCAGTGTGTGCCAGAGCAATATAGTACCTCATTGCAATCTGCTGTGAACATTAAAATTTTGTGTAGCCAGTAAGATAACCATATATTCTCATGGAAAAGGAGTCCAGTAGAGGGTATCTAAAAAAAATAAAATTGAAAATATCATTTTTGTACAAGGAGGTTCTTTCAATACAAATTATTGAAATCAGTGAGAAAACGACAGGTTTTTACATTCTTTTTGGGCCATGCCATGTCGGATTCAGTGTGGGGGGGGGGGGTCAATGGAACTGTGATTTTATGGAGCACCATTGCCCCCTTAAGACATTGTTTCCTTTGTATATTGGGTTAGCCAAAGCAACAGCAATATCTGTTCATTACATTCCTCTGGATTAGTGAGTAAAATTAATACCTGACAGTATTTGAACTTCAAGGAAATGAGCTTTAAGACAATGTCTTCACAAAAGACAGTTCAAACAGTGGGAGTTTTACAGAGTAAGTTTTTCCACACCTAATGTGTTAGGCAGTGGAAAAATTGGTCTTCATTTCTTTACTTGGGCAAGACCACACTGCTGAAGCAAGACACTGCTAATGAAGGTCTATAGTCACAGCTCAAGAGCCTTCTTCAAATTACATGTAGCTTTTTTTGAGTTGATCATGGGAATGATTGGGATCAGCAGAATGAAAACATGAGGTAAATGCTTTCAGAGTGGCAATAGAACTGAAACAGTGATTTTAATGTCCTGGCATCAGCTGTCTGCATCAGGAGTAATTTTCTTCTGTGATTACTTTGTTACAAATTGTTATGACATTAATAATCTTGAATATAAAGAAAAATGATCAGATTCTGGGAAATGTGTGGGGTTTTTTTGCGGGGACAGGGTTTTTTGGGAGTTTTGCTCCTTTTTTTTGTGCAGAACTTTATAATCCATTATACGTCAAACTAGAAGCTGGTAAATTTGTTCTGTTACTGGATGATAAAACAAGCTAATTCACTTCCAGAAAGCACTGCTAAGTCTTTGCAACTGCTTTCCCCACCTTTTTATTAATCTTGCTTCCTATTTAAAAGTAGAAAAATAACATTTTTTTTCTACTTGGCTACTAGTTGTGTAGTAGCAGACATAAAGCCTATTGAACGTCTTAAAAAGGTTCCTAATATCTAATGTGAGATTTTGTCTGAGTCTTATTTCTTAATTTCATTTGACCAAAAGCTCTTTAAATGCCTTTCAACTCATATAAAAACGTGATCTGTCAGTGTGCTCCTTGTGTGTTTATAGTGTAGTTTGTGCATGTCAGGGTTCATGTAGAGGTGTTTGTCAGTCTTATCAGTAGGTGAGTTTCTGAACTTGCTTACATGAAGTATATTCACACAAGCAGCTGATATTTGAACTAAAGGTGACCAAGACTGTAAATTATTAGTCTGGATTACTGTTCTGCCCTGGCCTGAGTATGAATATAGCACTGGAGTAGTCCTAAGGGTAGTGTATCACAGAACTGAATTTCCTAAGTCATGTTTAGCTGTTAAGAAACTTTTTCTTGCTTTTCAGGTTGAAGCATATTAAGGAAACATGTTTAGCCATGCAGCTTTTGATAGGAAACCTAAGGGTATGGCACATGTAAAGACATGCTAGGACTCACTTCATGAGGAGAAAATCATGTTTCAAGTTCAAGTGGAACTTGAAATATAGTTGTTGGCACTTGAAGGTTACAGACCTGTCAAAACACAGATTTTTTTCACGATAAAACCAGGATGCTTTGCACGTCCAGTGGTTCTACTGTATGCTTACCTCCCTCTGAAAGCACAGAAAACTGGATGCTTCTCTGAGCTCCTCTTCTATTTCTGAATTGCTCAGATACATTCTCTTAAATTAGCGATTTGTTTACATGATTTAAAATGTCAGTACCTAGGAATCTCAGCTTTCAACATGTTCAGATGCCTTCCATAAAACAGATAATGCTCAGGCATTTCCTTCGTGTTGACTAATCTCCTGGATTTCAAAGGGGGGTTTCCCCCTGGTGCTGTTCAAGGTGCTAAACCTCACCTTCTGACCACTTTGGCCTACCTGTTGTTAATCAACCAATGTTAAGTGCTGGTTATTCGTACCAAGAAGGAAGCAACTTAGGAAAGACATAGAAAAACAGGATTTCAAAATAAAAAACACTCAACTGTCTTTTCTCAGCCACTGCTCAGCAATCTCTGCTTAAAATGTTCACATGCTGAGTTATTAAAGCCTACTTATTTTGACTACATGTAATTGGTGGTGCTGTAAAAGGTGAATAAATTATTCCTATTTGTCACAAACATCTGTTTTTATTGTGTGTGATTTTGCAGTGATATTAACTCCTAAAATACTAGATGAAGAACAAATGCAAAGATTTCTCTAGGTGAAATAGTGTTGCAAGTGGTGGCAAATGTGGACTTCCATGAAAGGAAATAAAAATATCAACTTCCCTTCCTTGAGGAAGGAAAGGTAGATGATTGCTGTTCACGGGGGTCTGCATTCAGCAGCTGATGTTCTTTTCCTCAAGGCTCTGCAAGTCTCTGAGACAAAGTGGAGCAAAGGTAGTGAAAGATGTTGAACTGATCACCTTTTGCCTGAATTGAGTGAGTCATGGGAAAAGATATTGAATAAAGTACAGGCATACACCTGCTATAAAGCAAATCACTCTGTTCAAAATGCACAGTTAGAAAAAGCACACAATACTAACATATGGTGATAATCAGTGGACTAGTAACATTGAAAAAGGCATGAGAAAAACATCAAAGACAAAGTAGCACTGCTCTAGAATTTTTCTCTGCTGTAGGAGAAAGGTAAAAGGTTCTAAGGTTCTGCATCTGGTGTCTCCAGATATTTTTATTATTTTTTTTAATGTTCCAAATATAGAAAAGCAGCATCTAACCAGTTCAGCTATGTGTCAGCAAGGCACAGTAGATAATCCTGAGAAAAAAACCCACCAACCATATTTTTGACATTTCCTTACTCTCTCTCTCTCTCTCTCTATATATATAAACATTCTATATACAGGTTATATGTTTGTTCGTGTTCACTTTTTGCCTTTATTTTATATATTTCATTTCTTTACCATGTTGTCTTCTTATTTGTTTCTCTTATTACTAAAGTAAATGGGACTTCCTGAAAAAGTTGATTGTGTTCTAATTTAGATTCTATTTCCACAGTAAATTATTTTTCAGCTGGCATATGTTTGATGGAAATATTTGCATTTAGACTCTGGAACAAAACTTGCTGTGCCCTCAAACATACTCAGTTTGAAACTGAAGTTGGCCATAACTCACTAATACTAAGGTTCTAATGAGGCCTTAGGCTCACTTAAAGTAATGGAAAAACTAATACTCAGGTTCTAATGAGGCCTTAGGCTCACTTAAAGTAAATGAAATACCTGATAAATTAAGAAAGTCCCTCAGAGCCCACAGTCAGAAACACTGGGAGCAAACATAGACGTGTTCCTCACTGGTATTGGATTCCCGTGAGTTGAGTGCTGGGAGTATATGTCAGCTCCCTTGTCTGAGAGTTCTCCAGATATCTTAGTGAAGAAAAACTGAAATCTGCTTGAAATTTCAGGATATTAAGAGTAATGGTATTGATATAAAGTCTTTACTGTCTGATATATTTAGAATTACAAGGTTTAAAAACTATGTGAAGTGTTGGGTAACTTTTTTTTTAATTCTTTTTCATAAGCAATACAAGAGTTCATTTAGAAATGCTAGTATATAGGCTGAATGAATACAGGTCTTGAATGAAGGCAAACTTTTTATGCAACACAGGAGTTAACAGCTTGTCACATTTTGACAATAATTTACTTCATTGAACTGTTCTACTTGTAGGACAGTGTAAGTGGATTTTTCCCATGTAATGTGTCTTCAGGCAAAATAATCATTCCTGCATCACACAGATGATCAAGTGTTTCAATGACACAGTGTGAAGAGACAACTTAATCATAACTCTGAGGAGATAAAAGGCATTTCAGAGATTTAAGCAGATCAGTCAAGATTTTGTCGTTGGATTTACAACCACAAAGTATTTCTGCAAAGTTTCTTAATTGAACATTATAGACAGTAACTTCGTAGAAATTATCATCTTGTTCACTGGTAGTCCAATGAGTTATTGATCCTAAATTCCATACAGACTGAATTTTCAGGGTGTTACAAGTTTAGTTCAGGAGCTACCTGTGAACCTGTGGTCTTTATAGAATATTTCTTTTAAAACTCTCAGTACAGAATTATAGTGAATGTTTAAAACACTCCTGGAATGTTAACAGTAGTATATACATACAATTGAGCACTGTACTTGATACATCTTGTCAATACCTGATGAAAATCATTTCAACATGCTGGTGGCTCTTTGAGGATTTGTTACACACAAAATAATAAAATTACTTTGACTAACCTGCAGAAATAGGGAGGTGAGGCTTTTTTGGTTAAAAACTATTCTCACAAGGACTGGAAAAGTATCAAGGGTATAAATATCAGTCAGACAGCAGTCTTTATCCCATTATGATGTTCAGAGTTGTTTGGTGGTTTTTATTTTCATTTTTAGCATTTTTTTTTGCTTGAGAGAAAAAGTGAGTTGGACTTGAGTGTAATATTTCAGTAAGTCCTACTTATTGTGTTCACTTTCCTTTGGTTACTCTCCCTTAATAAAATGCTATCAAATCTTTTGAATCATTTAACAAGCCTCTTTCTGACTTTATACATCATGGTGCTCCAAAGTACTATTAAATATTTAACAAGTCTTAGAAAAATTGCATGCAGGTGGATTATGGTGAAAGATCTTTAAAGTACAGCATATTTGATGCCGTGGTGTGTTATACACCATTCCTTTATGATGACTTCTAGTAACTCTGATGGCCAAGAAGAAGGTGCAAGATGTTTGAGTTTGTCTTTTCTTGCCTAATTTTTAGACTTTAATTAAAGATAAGACAATATGGGAATCCTCAGACATAAATGGTCATTCAATCATTTTCTATTCATTCAGCTTTAAATCCTTTACAGACAACACAGGACAATCTACAGCAAACTGTTGCATATTCTTCTCACTGAGGAAAAAAAAATCAACCCGTAAAAAAAATCCTTATTTTTTTTCAAATACACAAATCATCTTCTGAATAGAAATGCTATGGTGTTTACCTCCCTGCACTTCCAAATTTAAAGAAAACTAATCCATTATTTAAAAAAATTTAAAAAAAAAAAGCAGGAGCAACAAGTACTAGACTGACACTAGTACTGGCAAATCATTCCGGCTGGCTGTTTGTTTTGTTTCTGTAGAGTGCTAACCTCCTGTTAATGTGTGAGAAATGTTTCCTTCTGGTTTTCTGATTATGCTAATTCCTTCCAGTAGATGATCACCACATCGTGTTTGTAAAACCTGGATTGGATAGATTTTCATTTTGTTTACAGCAGCAGGACAGCTATTCTAACAGAGAAGAAAGAGGGTGCGAACTTTGAAACTGGCTTTAGTTACGCCAAGGCTCCGATTAGGCTGAAGCGTGATTCCCTCCCTGCTCTCACCCATATCTTCAATGGCTCATGCTACTAATTATCTTGGCTTTTTGGGGTGCTTTCTTCTGGCCTTGGCACCCCAAGTGAATATCCTACTAGTGCATCCATAAAACCATCTCTGAAACATATTTGTGACATGCATTGCATCAATCTGGCAAAGTTATGCAAAATGAATATCTGTACATTGGCAATAGAGTGATTTTAAGTACTAATATGAACTTTTTGGGTTTTCAGGTGTGTCATTCCTCTTTCCCCTTCCTCTGGATATTGCAATTCTAAGGATTTTATGTTAAAATCAGTTTCCTTTTAAACAGAATTGGTTTAATTCTCACAGTGCTTTGGTTGTTGGTCTTATTCCCAAGAAGTAAATAAGGTGTTTTAAAAAAGGATTTGGCTCTCTTCAATGGGCAAGTTTCTGTGTGCATTTAAATGAAATAAGTGATACTGAGAACTATGGTTCTCTCAATTATTGGTTAGATTTGAGGCTTCTTTGTGAAAAGTAGCCTTGTCTGATCCAGACATCTGAAAATGAAAGTGCCAGTAGGTAAGCAGGAAGCTAGCGAAAGTTTTCACTTTGTGGTTGAAATTTTTCTGGTATAAGCTGAGGATGACAATATATTAGCTCACTGAAAGAGACAAGTGTTTTTTAAGTTCCATTAACTCAGTCATTGCCTTCTCCAGCCTTTTTCTGTCAGAAGAATTTCTTAGCCTTTCAAATCCCTTTATGAGGTAGCCAATCCACCTCCTGGATCATAGTTGGTTTTCTTTTTCTCTCTTCTATATTCCTCTTTAGTGGAATGCACTCAAGATATGTGTGCATAAATGTTTGTTACAGGAACAAATAATAACAATAATAATAAGATAACTTTGACCTTAGTGACCTTCTTGATGAAGCCAAACTTTTTACTGGCTTCTCAAGTAGTGTTGCACACTGAGGTGATGACTTCAGGGAACTTCCAAGGCTGACTCAGAGATTTTGTTCCTGAATTTAACTGTCATTTCTGTGTTGTTTCTCCACAGCCTTACACCTACTATATCCCTGAGGCCCTTCTAGAGTTCTTAGCATTGGCACAGCATTTGACTACCCTTAAAGACCCTAGTATGAACTACATATCGGAGATTTCAGGTGTCTCTCCAGGTGTCTGAAAGGGAAGTGATATACAGCTTTAGCCAGTACCAAACTTTGAAAGAGGCACCCTTTCCACCCTGGCAATTTTTCCATCCTGAAAGTCCCCCATAAGAACTACAATTTTTTCCTCTGCTGTATCCGTCCCCCTGTTGTTAAAATTATTTCTTATTTGCCCCCAGGGTAATGGAACTTCTTTATGACACTTCATGTGAAATCTTGTCATAGGCCATTTGTAAATCTGTCAGGATTAGTTCACATGGTTATTGCTAACCTGCTGCAATTTCAACAGGTTAATACAGCAGAATTTCCCTTTACAAAACCCACACTGATGACTCCCTAGCAAAACTGTGCTCACTTTGTGTTAAATAATCTCTTTCCGCATTTTTTCCAAAAATCTCCTACAAATGATAGTTTTTAAAGATTTTTATGGGAAAGTATGGACTTACTTGATTTGCAGAACTACTTAAGATGGGTTGTAATTTAAAAAAATCAAAATAAAGAGTTTAAACTGAGATCTTTATTATGATTATTGATTTTTATTTCCATGTAATATTCAACAGATTTCATAGTGTATTTGAATCTTTTGGAAACTGCAAACATCAACTTGATGTGTGAATTTCACAAATGAGATAAGTATTTCTTTCTTGGATGGAGTGCACAAAAAATTCCTGGCAGAACAAGTGTCTTGAGAGTGATCTCTTCACTGTATTATTAAAGATTTCATCTTTGGATAAATAGTGATTTTGCACTACTTTAGGAATTTATTGCATTTGTCCATGAAAAGTCTATTTCAAACACAGTCATGTAGGAAGTTAAAGGAGACTGAATTCACATATCTTAAAATTCAGTTTTAGGATGAAATGTTCTCAGTTCCATGGAGGTTAAGTCGTCCTTGAAGGAACACGACTGTGACAAGCTACTGTAGATGCTTCCCTTTTGCACAGCTCAGGTGCAGCAGACTCTTTTTTGCTGTACAATCCTCCTGATTTGCACGTGGCTCTGGAAAACTTCAGAGATGTAGGAATAGTATGAATCTCTGGAAATTCTGAGATGGGGGTTTGGAAGAGGCGAAGATGTTGATGACTGTGACAAAATCTCCAGTGGAAGGGCTTCAAGGTTTGCAGTGGAGCTCCAATGCCTTTCTTCCTTTTTTTTTTTTCACAGAATTAGAGTGTACCATGCATCCCCTTCCTCACACCCATAAAAATATATATGATCTATCCTAAACACATTTCCTGTTTGGGAAAGTCCCTTTGTATATCAAGTAAACTGACTGCAGCTTACATCTTGAACATTCTCTTCAGCATTAAAATCCCAGATTTTTGTGCGCTGTAAGAGACAGCGAATAAAGAAGAGTGCTAACTGGATCTTACAAGTACGTGAATGATCTTAGGTGACCACGGAACATTTAAAAGATTATGGAGAGGCTGAAAGATGCCTGTCTCTAATATGTGAACTAGCATCTTCTAGTATTCCCACTATTGGCAAGAGAAAAAAATCATCTCTCTTGTTGGTTTTCTAACACTTATTCATCGTTGGATAAATAAGTACAAATTTTCAACCTTTTGCTTTGAGGTAATGGGAATTTCTTTCCAACCTTGCAGCTGCTTAGGTAGTTTCACACTGCAAATTCATGAGCCAGGGTGATCCTTTTGTTTATTAGCCTATCTGCTATAGTTTCCTCACTGTAGCTGGTGCTGCCTCCCACCAGGATAGTCTAGTCAGGATACTTTAGGGCCACCATCAGAATAGGGAGTTGCCAAAATAAATGTTTTCTAGAAAGAGTTCACACTCATGTCTAATGAAACAGACATTTTTCTAACTGTTGCTTTAGAGCTTAGATTTTCTTCGAGGTTTGTAATGAAAATATTTCATGACCTGTTGACATATTCATATGGTGATTTTCAAAAGAGAGATTTCGTTTACAAAATGGTCTTGGCAACAAGCTGGAATATCTGGGAAATTGAACAAGACTGTTGACAGGCAAAATTAGGACTGAATCATAACTGATACTAGGTTTGCAGCTGAGCCATTTTTAAAACTGACCAATAGGATTTGTACTAGTGTTTCTGAGAGTTCAAGACTGATATAGGCAATTGGTGCATACTCACGGTGGTGATTGTGATTCTGGAGATACATGAATGGCAGGTTTTGACAGAACTGGCTAACTCTTAACTCCTGCGGATGTACGTACTACAAGAATGGCAAAAAAGAAATGCTTGGCTTTTAAGAAATTACCCAGGGTGAGAACACTTCTTTTTTTCATTGCCAGTAAAACAAAATAAGAACTTTAGGTTCCCAAATTTTGTATATTTTTCTTTATATCCTATATTTGTTTTCTTATCACAATGGAGAAATTCCAGCTTTCGTCTTATTGTCCAGGTTCTTAAGTTCATCAGGATCTGGTGACTCGTTTCTGCTGGTTCTAAAGCTTGCATATACTCCATAATAGCAAGAAACAAGCACAATGGCATACAGTTTATTTTATGGTTCTATTTATGGTTTAATTTTTTTTGACAAACATATTTTTGTCTGATGCCAAATACATTAAAAATTCTGAAAATTTAATTACACTTGCAGTCATTGAATTTCATGTAAATGCAGCTGTTATCTTTTAGAGGCACTACAAGAAGTTGAACAATGTTCTTTACAGTAGCAGAAGAAATAGTTCAGCCTTTCCACAGTATGACTTCTGGGGAAAAATGTATATTCCATGCAAGTGGTTGAAATGTGAAACTTGGGGATCAATTTATGAACATGATACCAATCACTGTGGTGATTACATTTTTATATTAACATATTTCACAGAAAGGTGATTAACTTAGAGCTTGCATTGTGATGTAAATTTGAAAACACAGATGATTCTTGGATGACAATTCAGGACAAAAACATTGATCCAATAAAATATATTTTTGTTTCTTTTGAAATTTAATATAGCTTCTAAAGATTGTACTGAGTCAGTGAAAAATAGAGAGAATAGAGAGTCATAATTGCAGCAAATGGGGAATTTAAAAATTGTCTAATGTAACTGAGCAATTACTAGGCCTAAAATCCAAACATTTCCTTCAGATACTGTAATGACATTTTGACACCACTATCGCAGTAGTTGAGGATGGCTGTTAAATAGACTTGATAGAAAGGATAGTGTTAATAGAAATTAATATGATAGAAATATAGAAATAGATAGAATAGAAATATAATAGAAATGTGAAATTCACATGCATGCACATTCGCACAAGTTATGTACATATATATGATATTGTGTATTTTAGTTTTCTCATGAAGATTTAAAATTTAAAAATAAACAATTTAAAAATTATTAAATAAAATAATGAAAAATAAAATAAATCTACAAAACTAAACTTTACTAACTGAAATTATGGTACTGTGCTCTGATAAAGCTGATTTTGCCTCACTACATGTAGTCCTCATAAAAAAAACAAACCAGCCAAAACAATACTAGGGTATGTTAGGGTTTGCATTTAATAAACAAAAAGAGAAAATATTTGTCATAGCAAGTGTAATAGAAATGTATAGAAGAAATGCCAATCCTATTTTGTGTCATGCATATTTTTTAAAAATAGGCTGTTTATGTAACATCTGGACCACCTCAAACCATTTTTGGCAGTTAGAGAAACTAATATTTAATGTAGAACCTTGACTTTGCACAGATGTAGAGCTTCACTGCTTACCATTTATTGCTGTGTTTTACAGTACCAGCACAAGTGCAAATGTCCTGAATCACAGGCTGTAATGCAAGTTTGTAATTAGATTTTCTAATATCTATATCTATACACATATAGTCATGCTATATGTGTATTTACCAAAAAAAAAAAAAAAAAAAAAAAAAAGTTTGGGGAAATGGGGGAAAGAATNAAAAAGCTTGGTGAGATTGGTGAGATGAATTTAAAGAAAACCTCAGCCATAACATTTAACTTTTCCTTCAAACACTAAGCATTAGAGGTAACAGAACTATGGAAACTCCTGATTATTTGGAGTTTGGTGATAGTCCTAGGTTGAGCTATCAAGGTTATGGGTGAAATATATTATATAACCTTTAAGAACTAAAATATTTTGAAAAATATAATTCCTGCTTCTTACAGCCTTAGTACATTCACAATGATACCTTCATTCACAGCTCACAAGTTTAAAAGTGTTTACTACATAAAGGAAGACTTTTTCCTAAAAATGAATGTTACATAAAAAGCTGAGTGTATTTTTGATTTTGTAAGATTTTGATTTTTTCTGAGAGGTAAAACTTCATAACTTTACAAAACATAGTAATAAGTCCGTCAAAATGTGTTGTATGTAAATCGAAATATTCCATTATGGTCGTGTTTTTCTTTTCCCAAATATAAACGTGAGGGGGAAATTTATTTTGCATTCTTCCAAACGTGTGGTTAGGGTGAAGGTCAATTTGGAGAAGTTTTCTGAACTGACTTTTCTTTTAACTTTAGATTTAATGAAGTTTTACAACTTTGAATTTTTCAGTATGAGAGTATTGGGAGACTTCGCAGTATGGCTCGTGTTATCTTTGAAAAACTGAGAGTCTCGCAGCTGTTGAACATAGACTCATGGACTGGCTTGGGGTGAAGGGATCTTAAAGATAATCTAGTTCCAATCCCCTACCATGGGCAGGGACACCTTACACTAAACCAGGTTACTCAGAGGTCCATCAATCCTGGCCTTGATCACTGCAAGGGATGGGGCATCCACAGCTTCTCTGGGCAGCCAGTTCCATTGTCTCATCATCCTCACACTAAAGAATTTCTTCCTAATATCTAATCTAAAGCTTTCCTCTTTCAGCATGAAGCCATTCCCCCTTCTTCTCCATGAAACATACGTGCTCTTGTAAAAGTTTCTTTTTGTTTTTCTTGTAGGCTCCCTTTCAGATCACAAGACCACAATGAGATCTGCCCAGAGCCTTCTCTTCTCCAGGCCCAACTCTTTTAAGAGATTTAATAGCAATAATTTCAAGATCATTTAGTATCATTATTTAACTTCATTTTAGCATTGTTTAAACAACTAGAATGTTATAATCTAGGTTTATGTACTTCTACAAAATAATTCAAAATTACTGTACTTATGACCTGCTTTTGCTGAACTTGGTAATATAAACCCAGAAGTAAAGATGATCTGTTAATGAACAATTTTTTTGACATTTTTTAGACTATGATGCCACAGACTATGACTTGTCCAAAGCAACAGAACACCATGCTAAATAAAGGATGTAGTGCAGCAACTAGCCTCCCATAGAAACTATGGTCTGAATCTTGGTATTGTTTAAAGTACAATAATATGTCTTGCACTCACTTCTGTGTTTTTAGATCAAGAACACTATGCTTTAGCTTGACAAAAGCCATTCATGTACACTACAAAATAATTTCAAGGAGATATTTGATCTTCTATTAGTTCAATATTCCTGTTAATTCAGTCTAATAATGCTATAGGCTTCCTTGGTTGAGTTTTTACCGTAGTAAGTACAGTCTGTCATTCCGATGGAGGAATTTAATGCATCAGACAGGGAAATGCAAATGTGCCAAGCAAGTTCTTTTTTCTGTTTTTGAGAAATTTACATGAAGAAAGAATTAGTTATTCAAATTCTGCCACATGGGATGCAATTATCTAAATTTTAATTTTAATGGGCCTAGAAGAAGATCGATCTCTTTGTTGTAGTTTGCCTGTCACATAATGGTTCAAAGACACAAAATAGTATCACCCCATAAATAGTGAACCATTGAAAGCTTGAGTTAATTAAAATATTTGCATATTTATAAATCAGTGACCAGAGAGAAATTCTTTTACTGAATTTTGTATTTGATGAAATAAGTCTTCTAGACAAAAAGCCATCCTAAACAGTTTTGGAACAGTTCTTAAACAGGAAGAATGCTGTGATATCACCATGAATATTTTGTTAATATGAAAATTAAAACTAATGGGTATTAAATAAATCTTAAAAACCCCACAATGTAGGTGTTATCTGGTTTAAAAGAGAAATGTCCTGATAATGTGAAGCGTTTTCTTTTATAGATTATTTAAGTTTCAGTCATTCCTTGGAAAAAAGATATATTGTATTCGTCAAAAAATAGTTCACCAAAAAATAATTGCTTGGACCTCCTAAACAGATTTTGCTAATTTAAAGACATTAAATATTTTTTCTTTTCCTTTTTTTTTTTTTAACTCTACTTGTGTTCTTGTTACTCATGAACCTTAATTGGATATCAGATTTTTTGCATTATTTCTTGGTATTTTCAACTGATGTTAATGTGATGAACTATACACTAAATCTCACTTGGCTATGTTTTTAAGTCCTGAAAAGAATTGAACCATTTTCCTTTAGGCAGTCTCTTGGCATCAAAGCAATAATACACTACACTGCAATATCATTAATATAGAATGAACTCAGAGAATATTATTTTTCTCATATTTTATAAATCCCAATGTATTTTCAAAGACTTTTTTTTAAGGCATATCATCAGTAAGGGGTGATAGAAAAATAGGAATTTTGGTTACATGGGGTTATCATGTAGCATATGTAAAACAGGTTATTGGATTCAACTCATTTCAAGGCAAACAGGTGGATCTATTACAGAAACAACCTTCCTAATTCTAATACTATTTGAAACTTATGTTGCTGTGTGTTGAAGAACAAATGCCAAGGATTAAGTTGGCATGAAGCCTAAACTAACCTTTTCCTCTGTACCAGGCACATACAAAAAGCTGTTCCAATTTCATGAAACAGCTGAAATTATTTTTATAATAATTATTGGTGAAGTATTGTATTTATGTGCACATTAAAAGCTAAACAAAAAGCCAAATAATTAATTCTCATTCTTTTCTGTAAACTCAAGTGTAGGACAAAAATGCAATTCAAGCTCAGCAGTGCTTCTTAAAATTTAAGTGTATATTGTTTTGGAAAACAGTTTTCATTTTATGTATGGAAAATAACCTTAGCAGCATTAGGTAATCCCAAAGCTTTTGTGTTGGCTCAAGAATACGTACCTAAAGATTTTTAAGATATGTCTGTGGTAGATAATAATTAGAAATAAATTTCATTGTCTAGGCTCATTGTAGAGAAATTATCCTTTGAGGTGACTGAAGCTTTTTCCCTGATATAATAATGATAATAATAATNGAGTTTCCAGTGGACATCCATAGTACTCAGTTACCTCTTTGCCTCAGTTTTCTCCAACATGGTCTGCCTGATCCACCTGGCTCCTCTTATGAGGGATAAAAAGGATGGATTTATGAGTAATCTGAGGACACTGGATATTATTTGCATTGTCCATAGCAAATCTTTTGACATTGTCTACTACATTATTCTTGGATCTGTTTTAGGACAATGAAGCTCATGTTGATGAATGAGTAAAACACTTTGGATGGTTATGTTGGGATGTTTATACACTGCCNACTTCTTCAATAAAACTAAGAAAGAAGAGAAATAACAGAGAAACAATTAAACTGCAGAAATGAGATGTGATTTCAGTGAGAGCTTTAAAGTGGACGGCCTAAATTTTCTCTGATAATGAGTTTCCCACAGGCTTTTTAAATTAAAAAATGCAATTAAAAGCATACCAAATAAATTCACCTTTATAAATGAACAAAAATACAACCAAGTATAAAATACTTTGGTAAGAGTAGAAACAAACAGATTTATTTTAGCAGTTTTTCTCAGTTATCTCAGCACTTACACATCTTAATTTCTTGCACTCAGTTCAGTGGTAACAAACTCCTTCTGGTTCCAAGGAAATGCTTCATCCTGCTGCCTTGGACACCATGCCATCTCTCACTATCGCATTACTTCTGGCATGCTTAACCTTTCTCTATGCAAAAGAGAAATAATAATTTTNTGTTTTACGTTTCTCTCAGTAATTAAGAGGAGGAGATGGAGGGCATATTTGTCTGGTTTGTGATGACTTCAGGCACATGTCCACTCCTCCACCAAATATGCCTGCTTTCCTAGGTTATTTCTCTAAATTTTTGAAAGGTTTGTGAATAAAGACTACAAAATATTAATGTCAGTGAGCTTAAGATAAATTTCTTAAATGCTTATGATTCAGAGATATAGGTTAGAGTATCAAAAGTGAAGATAAGTTGATTATAAAAAACACATTATATTTAGCTTGATGTGTTTACCTTGGCTTCATCCCTTCAGCTTGTGAATTTGTGATCTATAGCTATCAAAAGTGAAAATGCAGAAAATCAAGTTGTCTGTCATTTTTGTCCTGACAGATTTTTATGTGTAGGTTTTTTTTCTTACTCCTCCCCTCCCTCCTCCACCTGACAAACTCCTTTTGTCAGGCTACTGTAAAACTACAGCCTGATTTTGCTTCACATGTTCACTAACTCATTCCTTGTGAAACTTTTTGCCTGCCTCTGAGTATTTTGAGTAGAATTTAATATTCAGTTATTCTAAACATGCTAGGATAAAGTTGATCTTTTAATTAATGACCTTATCGCTTTTGCTAATTTGAGGAATCTCTTAACTTAAAAGTCCTATAAGTTTCTTTTGGTGTTGTAATGTTTCTATTTGTTATTCTTGTTGAAGCTGCAATGAAAGGCTAAGAGGGGTTATCAGAGCAGTTAACATTATTGAGGAGAATAAAGACAGCACAAAATTATTAAAACACTCTTTGGAGATGTGTGTTGGAAATGTAGAACACAATGTTAAATATATTTCTATTTTTGCTTAAGAATGTTTTAGCAATAAACAGTCTGTCATGGTAATAACTTTCCAAGGAGACTTGCCTAACATTAATCGACCTTGTTTTAACATTCGGCTAACAGACACATGGCAATTGGACAGGGTCCCATTGTTAGGAACAGCCCTACATGAAATGCCCCTCATTACTCATGATCCAAGTGGTATGTATAAAAAGGCAAAGCAGCCGACTCTCAATCTGTGATTGCCTTTAATAGGGGTGAAGGGGAATACTCTGGAGCCATGGAAGTTAAAAACAAAGACAAACATAGAAACAGCGTGGTCAGGGGCTGTTTTAATCACATAATGGGGACACAATATGATCCAACTACATTCAACACTTAGGAATAGATGGGGCTTCTGAAAACTGAGTGTTTTCCAAAGTGTAATAGTTTCAGGTTCAAATGAGTGGAGTGCTTTGAACTGAATAAACATATATCTTTCTCCCATTTGTGTGTATTTATTACTCAGATAAAAGTTGAACAGCAAATTATCATAGGCTACATTCTAACTACGGTACAAACTATGCTAACAGGGAGAGCTGTAGAAGTCCGTATTAACTGTATTTTTGGGAGAGAATCTGCATCTCTGCACAGCAATAGATGGCATAGATTTAGCTCTAGATGTTCCACAGCCTTGCAAAGATAGGAGGAGTAAATAGTCCTTGTCTGCTGCTTAGCTACTGTTTTCAGAAAACAGAAATTAAATGCCTTCCGAAGAGTTGAACTCATTCTGCTCTTCTTTTTGTGGTAGCAATAGTGCAGTCATATTTGGAGAGTTATTTTTAAAAGATTTTTTTTAGCAGAGTTTTTTCTGGTGGTGAATGGCTCATAATTCTAATGTGAGGTGATTACAAGCAATGTTCCTGCACACTGATATGTGCTGTTATTAAAAGAATTACTAAATTCCATTAACTTTTTAGCTGTTATTAGAGATTCAGATCTGAATTTCTGATACAATCACCACAAATTTTTAAAATATTAAAACTATTATGTCTATAGGTGTACATTTATGCTGTCCTATTAACAGTTGTAAGTAGAGAAAAGAACATCTCTCCTACTTCTACTCTTCCCTAAGTGGATGCTAATGACCACTGTTTAAGATTACCAACCAAACCACATAAAGCTTTGGTCTGATGTAATACAGTTATTCTCATGTGTAAAGCAGTGAGCAGTTCAGATTTTATGTACTTCATTGTTGCAGCTTTAGTTGCTTTTCTTTGATTCATGTACTTCATGCCAACCTGAAGCTGAAACAAGATGGTCTGAGGAAAATACCACAGTAGCAGTTAGCCTAGTCCAGGCACTTGAAAATTCTCCACTGGGATGTGGAACTGTTTTTTCCGATAATGTAGGTTCTAACCAAATACAAACATGAAAGATCAGGGGAAAATGTGCAGTTTTTCATGCTCTGAGGATGCATCTTTAAATTTCAGGTCTCCTTAGCTAGAAGGTAAGCTTCAGAATATGTAGTCTGTTTAGGCAAGTCTGATTGCTTGTACATGAAGCTTTAAAAAGCATCATTAGCAACCTGACAATTCTCCTAATTTCCTCTGATAACTTAGAAATTCTCTTCTACTAGGTACTATGGTGCTTTGCCACATAACGTTGTTTTCAGTATACGTATTTGTATACATATTTTACATAATCATATTTGCCACATGATTGTTTTCAGTATACTAAACACCTAGAGCTGGGGCTGAGGAGATTAAGTGTTTAGTTGAGATAGTGAAGAGAATATTACCATACTTAAATTAACCCTAAGGGTGTATGAAGATAGTTTCATATGAAAGTCAATTTTTTTCTTGCACTTGGCATTAATAGAATTTGAATAAACTGTTATCCTCAGGTACAGTTTTTCCACTCTTGTTCATTGTAAATTTAAGTTTTAAAGATGAGGAATGCTATATTTTGTAGTGGTTTTAATCCCTGCTTTTATATCAGTGCACTAGAGATTCTTAGCATTGACTCATAGATTTTGAATGGGAGTTTTAATCTCTGTCCATCCTCATAGGAATTACAAGACAAAGACAGAGACAGCCCTGGTCTTAATATAATAAGCAAATATACATAACTGTACAAAATAAGGAATTGTGATTTTTATAAAAGGTTATTAAGTGAATATAGTTAAGTTCCTGTTTGCTATTTCATATAGCTAGTGGGCTTTATTTTTGGGGTTTTTTTCTCATATGCAATGGATGAGATATATGCATAAATCATCAGGTTTGAGGCTTCCTTAATACTTACCAGCATGCAGCTGATTTTTTACTGTTAAATAGTGAAACTAGTAAGACTTGCCTATGGGAGAAGGAACTTCACAAATTATAGTGCAGTTATTTCAAAATGCTACCATGAGTGCTGAATTACATACGATGAAACTCAGAGCTGAGAAAATGTAGCTTCAGTGTACTGACACTTTCCAAGTAGATGATCCAAATATATCTGATCTACTAAATACATGGTATTTAATTTTGTCCTAGTTTAGG
>VXBS01007155.1:0-103326 GCA_013400255.1 Sitta europaea
TTTGGTCTCTGGTCATCATCTTTAGTCATCTCTAGTCGTCTGTCGTCTGTCTGTCATCTCTAGTCATCTCTAGTCATCTGACTGCCCTTGGGAGGGCACTATCTTTTATACAGAAAATTACGTGTACTTTATTTACAACAATTATCCAATATCTACTAACTATGNTTATCCAATATCTACTAACTATGTTACACAGTGTCCTTTTACTCTAAACCAATCCCAATGTGCCACACCACCACAGAAGATGGAGAACAAGAGGAAGAAGAAGAAGCTCAGGGACACACCCCACTGCCTCCATCTTTTCCCCCTGATCTCACATTGTAAAATCCTAAAATCTACTTTTTCACCCTGTGATATAATAATTATTATTCTATCTAAATTCTTGTTTATTATAATTCTTCCCAGGACACTCAGAAGGATTTTGTGATTCCCACACACCTTTCTCTCTTTTATGCTACTTCTTTTGCTTGTGGCTCTGCTAAGGATTGGCAGAATTTATTTAAGTTGAATTTTGCCTTTGAAAAATAACTAAATCTTTAAATTCAACTTAAACTGATTTCCTGATCTAGTCTGTCTTTCTTTAGTTGTCTGATTAAAGCTTTTCCTTTCAGAAAGAAAATAACAGTGTAACAGAGGGGTTGAAATTAGAGGATCTTTAAGGTCCCTCCCAACACCAACCCTTCTATGATTCCACAATAAGAGCCAGATAATGAAGATAAAAGAAGCATAGGGAGGGAAAGGGCCCTTTTAAACATGTCAACACCTCGTTTACAGACATTCTATATTATAGACATATTATCATTCACACACTCCTGCTTCATGCTGCCCTTTCAGGGTTATTTTGATCCAAGCACTGTGATTTTAGTAGGTTGTCTTAATATAAGTGTGCAACATAAAACTTCACTGTTGCAATTCATATATTGAAAATTTGTTGTTGGTAGTCCTGGGCTGGAGTTTTGTGTTGCTTTTTATGTGCTCCCAGACTGTAAGGAACTGCCAGCTGACATTTTCACCATTTAAGAAATAAATAATCCGTTGCAAATGGATTAATAAATGGTGATTCAAGATACAGTCACCGAAACTGCTAGGGTTTAAATACCTTTAAAATCTGATGCAATTAGAAAGCTAAAAACCTCAGTAGAAAACTAAATACCTTATTGTGAAACTAAACTTTAGATTGTTAAGTGGTTAAAATGTCCAAACTCATTTCTCTCAAAAGGGATCGTTAGCTATTGGAAAGTTTGCCTACTACTGCCAGCATCTTTCTTCAAACCTCTCTATCTATATTTCTAATGCAATTCCTCGTGCTCTAGAAACTAATCCATTTCTATGAGATATTATGTATTGTTATGCCTTTCATAACTTAAAATGGAACTAAAGATGGTTTAGATAGTGGGTGGGGGAGCTAATTTATGCTTGGAAACTAATACCTGAAATGTCTGTGTTGCAGAACTCACATGTGGGATTCTGCCATGCAGATTAATTTAGCATCTGGGATGGCTTGGAATAATGTTTAGGTGACTGATACAGAGGTATTTATATTGTATATAGTAACAGCAAAAGCTTCAAGGGAAAATTTAAATAACTTGTATTGTGGTCCATGTATTTCATTGCCATCTTCTGTACCACATACTGAATAAACACCATCAGAAGTTTTGACACTAAAAAGCTAAAATTGTAATAGTGTATATACATTGTCCTTTTGGACTTTTCAAATCTAAATATTTAATATGCAGGTGTTTATTATTTATTGTAATAAGAAAGGAACTCAGAGGCCATAATTATCCAATGAAGGTGGAAATACAGTACAAGTTTTTGTGGATTGCATTCTCAGTACTAGTGAATGTTAAATGGCAACAAAACAAATATATAATGTTAGTTTTGATGACCTGGAAGCCCCTTAATCCTTTCCCTGTCTTAGCATCCGTTCCAGGTTACTTAGGAATAATTCTTTAACTTCTTTCTTCCTTTTAATTTTCCCAGTAATACAATATTTTAGAATAAAAACACAGGGGAGGTTTATGTGTTGCAAGCTAACAAGCAAAAAGGGAAATATGTCATGAATTCTCAAAACACTGCAACAGTTGTCTCTGAGTCAGGTGAAACTCAGCCTGTATCTCCAACAACTGATGCATGACTTAGTTAATAATCAACAAGAATATTATAATTTTTATTGACATCTTGCCATAGTTTGCATAAATCAGTTATTTCTCAAGATGAAGAAGTTTAAAATTATGTGCTATTAGCTATATCTCTAAACAGGTTATTTGTTACATATATTGGCAGAAAAATAAAGACCCGCACATAAACTTAGAAAGCATCACATTTAAGTTGCCAAAGGACTATTTAAAATTGAAATCTAATGAAATTTCAAGTAGTTCATCTTTGGTCACACTTGGGAAAACTTTATGCCTTTTCATATGTTTAGAAAGACATGAACCCCCCCCCTAGAAAAGGCAACAGGTTCTAAATGGTTTGCGGTTATTCAGGGCAGACACAAATTCAGCAGTGAGGAGATGCAGTGGGATACTGAATGGATGAGACACTGGATGGAGATGTTAAATCTAGTGTCAGTAAACACAAATTAATGCATGTGGACAAAACTGCCCTATTTGCTTTGATAGGCTCCAAATAAGCCACTATCAGTCAGGAAAATTATCCCAGTCAGAGGTGATAAATTCTATGAAAACATGAACTTAATATTCAGCTACCAGCAAGGAAAAAAAAAAAAAAACACAATAAAAACCTAAATCAAATAAGTAGGGAAGGTAGGCAGGAAATAATGGAGCACTGAATATAAACATCAAAATGCCTCACTTGAGGTCTTTGCTGCACCTGTATCTTTGAGGCTAATGGCACTGCTGTTTACCCTCCTGTGCTGATTTTGACTGGGGCATAGTTAATTCTCTTCTCAGTGGCTGGTGTGGAGCTGAACAAACAGGGTGAACACAAGACTGTTAATACAGAGATGTTTTTATTGTTGCTGAACAAGGATTGCACAGAGCCAAGGCCTTTTCTGCTTTTCCTGCTGCCACACTGGGGAGAGTACATGGAAGTCTGGGAGGAGACACAGCCAGGACAGGTGACCCAAATTGACCAAAGGGATATTACAGATATTATATGGCATCATGGGAGAAAGAAACCTGGGAGAAGAAGAAGGAAAATGGGGAATGTTTGGAGTGATGACATTTAACTTCCAGGAAACCAATTATACCTGATAGGGCCCTGCTCTCCTGGGGATGCTGAACACCTGCTTGCCCTTGGGAATCAGTGAATTAATTCCTTGTTTTGATTTGCTTGTATGGGCAGCTTTTGCTTTCCCTATAAACTGTTTATCTCAACCCATGTGTTTTTTCAGCTTCTACCCTTCCAGTTCTCACCCTGATCCCACTTGTGGGGGAGTGAGTGCATGTCTGTGTGGGACTTGGCTGTGTGCTGGCTGGGGCGAAACCATGACGTCTCCTCATTGGGAAAGAGAATAGGCAGGGAAAGCAAGAACAGATGAAGATAAATTTATGGAATTACTTCACTCCCAATGGGTTTAAGTAGACCATTAAGTACATTAAATGGACAGTAATACGAATCAACAGGGACAGTTCTGTTAGTGCAGAAGATAGAGCAGTGAGAATGTTGTTAGGCTGAGGGCACAGTAGCAATCCCTGACCATGTATTTTGCATGATTTTGCTTGTTTGACTTTGCTTTTCCCTCAGTTTCTGTACATCTTGGCTGGTATATTTTCCCCCTTTTCGTATTCTTGATGAGAGCAAAGTCTGTTTGGACAAGGCAAAAGGGAGATGTAGATGATGCAAAATGGGAAAGATGTTCACATGGATTGATTGGAGCCTCATTTCTCAGAAGGGAGGAAGGGGAGACACTCCTCTGGCTGGTGCTGGTCTGCATAAGGTGATAAAATAAATATGTGCTGTATGTGCACAGGCTTAGTAAGCTGTAAGCATGGCTCTAATATAAAACAGAAGTTTTAGGGCAGATGTACATGGGTTACAGATGAGGAAACAGCCCACAGTAGGTAGAGGTATAGATAGCAGTTAGAAAAGGTAGAAAAGAACTGGAGAATCCTGGGGGAAACAAATAAACAAAGAAGGCAAAAAGTCAGGAAGAATTCTGGAGTAAGAAGTAAAAAAGGGGAAAGTAGTTAATACAAAATGTTAAAATGTCTGCCAGTTAAACAGTAGGAGGGAAGGAATGATGAGGCAGCTTGGTACATTGAGATGTGAGGATGCAGATTAATGCGAAAGAGTGATAAGGATGCCAGAGTAATAAGATATTGATTCTTCTTCCTGCCTGTCCTTTTCCTTCTTTTGCATATTAGATGATAGTAGTTCACACAATCAGCTGGAAGCTCAGGGCTCCATGTGGTATTGACAGAAGAAACAAGGTTTTTCCAGGAGCCATTTATACAGTCCTTCCTGGGCAGCAGGAAGTAATCTTGTTCTTGGGAATACCACAAGGTAGTTTTCCTTCTTGCTCCTCACTTTTGGTCAGGTAGATAGACGTTTTGTTTAACCTCATACTTTTAAAGCTTTTTAATTTGGTTAGCAAAGTGTTTGAAATGCAACAGTGACTTCAAGACATTGAATAAGAACTAATTTGATAAAACTAATCTGATACAAATAAAAGACAAATTATTTTCTAGACCTGCCTTTGACCTTTATGTTCATCATAACTGGAGATTACCCTTAAAGTCAGCTAAAACTATGATTCATTACAGTGGAAACTAAGTAATGGATATAACTCAAAACTGGTTGCAAGTAACCCAATCAATGTTGCAAGAAGTTTTCCAATCTCCATGTAGTATTAAGTGATGAGTATTTTCATGTGACATGACAAGATGTTTTCCAAGTGTAATACCTACAATTATTTTGTTTTACAGAGAAAAAAGGATATTAGGAGTTGGTAATATTATTTCTGAGCATAATTGCAGACCGTGACTTTGGATATACTTTATTTATTTTTTAAGTCATGGCCTTATAAAAAGTGCAATTCAGACTTGATAGCATAGAAGAATAGTGCAATCATGTAACAGTACAATTTTGTACAAAAGAAACTCTTCTCCTAAGCTTAACCCCTCTTCCCTCAAAATCTAGTATTGAACACTCACACCCCTTCTCAAGAAAAGCAGTCAGCATTTTTCTCCATAAATCTCTCCTTTCTGATTCCCTTTTTCTCTATACTGCCAATCAAAAAATGAAGTATACCAGAATCACTTAAAAAAAAAAAAAAATCCAAACTCAAAAAACTACTATGGAGCTTAACTTTCCTTAGCTCTTATGCCAATGTAAAACTAATGTGATTTTGGTAGAAGGATTCTTAATGCACATTCTCTGAAAAATAGCACAAAACCTGTAAAATCTTAAAGTAATTTCCAGATTTTTAAAAGTAACCTTGAACCATTCATAATGGAAGGAAAAGTTGAAGGTAGACTTTTATAAATATTTTATGACAGAGCTTAGTGAAATCTTAATTATTCTTTAAAATCAATATTTCCATTGAACTACTCTTCAAAAAAAATAACATTTTGGCAATTGATGATTGCTACAATGGCCTTTTCACGGATTAACTAATATATTAGTTGATGGCATGATTGAGAAACTTAAAAATTAAAAGCAGAAGAACTTCAAAAAAGTGAATTTTTACCATTTGAAATCATTGAAATACATGAGATTAATGATAATTTGGAAAAAATATTAACTTTCTCTTGTATTAGCAACAGTTCAATAAATCAATAATACATCCTATAGAACTTAAACCTAACAACGAGCAAGATTTTTTCATAGATGATGTGGTATTGATAATTTTCAGAAGAGGTTTAAACTCTAAACTTTTATCAGAATATGTCCAGAGAAGGAGGTCTTTGGAAATGTTCTTATTATTATCCTATTTTATTAGTTGAATAAACACATTTCATTGATAATGCTCTTGACTATTATTTGCCATAGTTTTATGTCAGAATTTGACTTTATAAAATAGGTTTTTAATAGGAAATTTTTATTTCATAGATTAAAGGCAGTCAATAAATATAAGTAGTTCATGATTCTGTGTGTTACATGAAATCTAGATTACTAAAAAAGTAATGGATAATATTTTATAAGTGTGGATATATCTCCAGAAAGCTAAGAGTGTATTATCTTCCTTAGACCTGATTTTGTATGTGTTTTCACATTCAAGGTGGTTGCCTACAGTGCACAAGGAATGGCAGGTATTTATTCCAGGACTGTGGGAAGGAAGCAGCTCCTCTGTGGTTTCGTGTATATTCACCTACAAAGTACAGAAATATGCAGGCATGCACACGTAGTTCATCTAGGAATACTGAGCAACCCAAAAATACCAGAATTTTATATTATTTAAGAGCCACAATCAGCAGTAAGAATTTGTGCTGATTTAACACTTGTGTCTGTTTTGTAGTTTAATCTAAGGCTGGCTTTCAGATGTATTCTTCTTTCAGTCAATACTTTGGGGTAGTGATTTAGTATTTTCAGCTGTAAGGCTGGGAATGCAGAAATGATGAAAAATGATTCTGTGTAAGAAGGGAGAAAATGTTATACAAGTCTTGGGTCTTGAATTGGACCTAGAGCAAGGGACTTAGAATTACAGGAGCTGAACAAATTGCTTTGTCCTATCAGTAAATATCTACTACTGAAATCTACTGTCAAAATACAGACTTCATTCTCCTCAAGTTGTGGTGCCTCTGGAAGTTATCTGTGGAACTGGTACTGGTTCCCAGGATTGTTCAAGGAGAAATATGCCTAGGACTCCAGTGATGATCCATCAGGAGATGCTGGACTTTGCATGGTAGGTTCTGTAGGTTTGACTGAACCTTTTTTTTTTACCAATTTTATCTTAATACCAGAAAAAAGCAAACAAACAAACAAACCCCCCAAAAAAACCAACTAAACAAACAAACAAACAAAAAACCAAACCGAGAAAACCCCTCTGTGTTTCTGTATTTAAGGTTCTGCAATAATACTTTTTTTAAAGGAAGAATGAATTAAGTTTGGAAAAGATTCATGTTACTACTATTTTTAAAAGTAATTTGTTATGTAATGATTTTTTTTTAAGACAGGGCTTTTTATATTGCTTATAAAGGTATGATGAACTTTGCATTTAATTAGTCACCCTGGATACATTAGTTTATATATAAAGTTTTCAAAGGAGACCAAAGTGAAATATGAATATAAATGTTATGAAAAACCCAAGCTTTTCAGCAAATATTTTTCTGACATTTTGATAAGCTGAATTTTATAATTATGTGTTTCTCTAAAACAAGATAACTTTTCCCTTAATCTTTTAATAAGGATCTCACTTTGCAGTGTAATCTGAAAGAAATTTCACCTGAATAATTACAAGAGAATTTTCTATCAACTGAAAAAGAGGGTGGTTGACTGTGCTGTCCTTTTAAACCTAGACACAGCTCTATAAACAGCTCCAGTCTGAAGGCACAGTCTTTTTCTGTCTGCAGTGTTTGCCCTTCACTTGATATTGTGCCACATCCTGGTTTGAGGTGAAAACAGGTCAGATAGTGTCCAATGAAATTAGGACTTTTATCTTCTGCAAAGGTCTGATTATCGTGCTCATAGAAAAGCCTAAAACAATTTACAGCAACTCTCTTTTTTTCTTGCAATCACCATACCCTAATGTAAGTGATAAAAACAGAACAATAGAATAATTAATGCCCACTTTCTGACCAGTAAGCTGAAAAAGGATTCTCATCTGGAGGAACTATAGGTTTCTTTCCCAATTAATGAATGTGACTGACCATATCTAATTTGGAATGTGTTAAAACAGTGGATCTTCAGGTATGAAAAGTAGCACTGATTTTTTCACTTTGTAGTCTTGTACATTTACTCCTACCCTCCAGCAGATCAACACTTGCACCCAACTTGGTGTCTTCTGCCACTGAGTGCAGAGCAGAGATGATCCCTCATTCAGGCTGTCAGTAAAAAGATTAAACAGTGTTGTCCCCAATACTGAGCTCTGGGAAACCTCACTTGTGACCAGCAGCCAACTGTATTTATCTCCATTCACCACCACTCTCTCGGCCTAGCCATCAAACCAGATCTCTTATCCAGAGAAGAATGCACCTATCCAAGCCACAAGCATCCAGTTTCTCCAGGAGAATGCTGTGGGAAATGGTGTCAAGGGTTTTTCTAGGGCCCAGACATACATCCACAGCCTTCCCCTCATCCACTTGGCCACCTTGTCAAAGAAGATCAGGCTAGTCAAACACAACCTTCCTTGGCTTGTTCTGTCTGCTCAGAATGATTTTAAATTTTAACTGAAGATGTGGAAGAATATTTGGAAAATAAAAATTTGCTTGGATATTTAGATCCAGTATGCTAGAAGTTTGGCCATATCTTATATTTAAGTTAGAAATTAAGATTAGGTGTAGAAATTAAGATGAATTTAAAATCTGTAAATCAGGGTTTCAATTATCTAGCTATAGTTCACAGTGGCTTTTCTCTGCAAGCCCTGAAGACCAAATATTTTTGAAGTATTAGCATAACATACTCAGTATATGTTACTTCATCTATTATCAATTATTAGTGCATGTATAGTGATTCATAAATACGAATTACACCATGTATAGTATAAGTGAATGATGAGTAGAAACATGAAAATAAGAAAGACCTGTTCTATATTTCTCCTTTAGAAAAATGTGAATATCTGAGGAAAGAACTTAGATACTCTGTTGAAACTTTGTCCTTTTTACTTATTAATGGTACTAATATTATTAATGACATGGACCTTTTTGTGCGAGAGAGATCAGACTGTATTCTGCATTTTTGAGATGAGACCTGCTTAAATTTTAATTGTGGTTGGATAAACCTACAATTTTTTAAGAAAAAGATACATCTTGGGCAGCTGCAGAAGCTCAGACAGATCCAGAAACAGCTGCCTCACACAAATATGCTGCTCCCTGTGAGGCAGTAACTCCTGATCCTGTTGACTTCAGGCTGTCTTGTACCGCAGTGAGTAACTTCATCTTGTTTGAAACAGTGACTCCCAGGTCAACAACACTGCTTGAAGCAACTTCATTGGAGTTGAGAGCAGCAGCAAGGCCAGCAGCAGCTGTCTGACCAGGGATTTCCTCTCTTTCAGGCAGCCCCTCTTGGCTCCCCTGAGTTTAAAACTCTGCAGAAATTCTTGCTTTATCAGATGGATTAGTCTAACACGCCCTTCTCTCACAAATCAAAATCTCCCATTATATAAGGATATATATATTATATATATAGCCACAAAACCCTTATAAAAATATCCTCCTCAGTGGTGCTGGTAGTGTTGACTTTTACACTCCTAACGACTCATGGGCTTAGTTGGAGTTTGAGGACATGGCTTACACAGGAGCAGGGCCACAAGCTGTCATTGCAGAGGATGGCTGTTCAGGAATGGAGTTTTCCCAAGGGTGAAACACCAGATTACAGCTCTCTAGCTAAGGACTAATGCATTTCCTTTATGCTAAGTAGAAATTTCCACAGGGGTTTGATGCTATATAATTTTAGTTTTCTTTTTTCTCAAGCACAAAGTACTATGTTTGAATTTTCAGCTGTTATGTTGGTAGGCATGTCATTAATAAACCTGTGAAAACTGGAGAGGTTCCAGGAAACATTCAACAGCAAGGAATATCAAAAAAGGGGTGAAGTTATAAGTCTCACCAGACTAGAAATACCATTGACAAAACAAGAAAGAAATTGTATCAAAGGTAATGTTGTCCAATCCTTCTAAAAGCTCCTTACTGGAATATAACATATCCTCATAAGGAAGAAAGACTGTGGCATTCTTGACTGAATCCAATTGACAGGCTAACTCTGGCAGAAAATTTTCCACAGGTTTATTCTTTTGAAACAAAAGTGAGCTATGGGAAATAACTTTGCCACTTCAAGTATTTTTATCTGTTTGCTGTGCTGTGTGCTCCTCCTACCCACAACAAAACTACCACTAATGACTACGAGCAAGTAACTCTCTTAGCAAAGCTCTAATCTCTGGGTATCTTGCCTTGGTGGGGAGCAATTCCCAGAAGCAACATAATGTCCTGCTGTATGTTTTGTAAGCATTTTTTACATCTAACCAAGAGTTGTGAATTTTTATTGTTCTGTGTCTCAGAGAACTAATGCTCCCTTTTCATCCAAATTTTATAGTAAGCAGCACTACAGTCATTTAAGGCTTATTGGGAAGTTTTACACAGTTCTTTATATATTCATAAAAAAACCTGGTCAGGCAGGAATTGTACCCAGTGTCATTATATATGGAAGCTCATGGATGTGATATATGTAAGCACGGCTTCTGACTGAAAATAAACCAAGACTAAAGCAAGCAAATATAACCACCCCAAAACTCCAACCAAGCAAAACAAAAAGCCCCAACCCAAATCTCTTACCAGTCAAAACAAAATGTTACTTAAACTTATTTGCTATGTGCACATAATTAGCACAAGTTTCTCAATTGTATCCAAGAGATGTAGACCCAGGAGGAAAATAATGTCTGAACACGCAGGATTTGGATTAGGAAAGCCAAAAACCATCCAGTGTTGAATGTGAAAGGAACAAGAAGAGAGCTCCCACAGGTACATCAGACATGACTTTGTGTTCTGCGATTCTGTGACTCTTTGTATTGCAATGTTCTCATACCAAGATGAACACTGTTGATCCATAAAATATGTTTGACATAACAACATACAAGGTAGTGGGCACAATTTCATTCATCTGTGGCTTGATTTGTGCAAGTAAAGTATCTCAGAAAATCTGGGAGATTAACAGATTTTCAGGATAAATATTAATTGTTCCAGTATTTCTGTCATTACAATATTTCCAGTTATATAGATTAAAGGGATTTACCCCTCCCAGGTCCACTTATGTTGTAGCTTTCTGGTTTTCACTATAATATTTCAGAAACTAAAAAGTTACAATTTTTTTCAGACTCTAAAGGAAATTATTGTTACATAATCCTTATTAGTGAGGTTGTAGAATGAATGAAGATAATGGAGGATTTTTCCTATGCCTTGTTTTTTTCCTTGACTCCTTGCAATGGCAACCCTAGTGTAAGGAGGGATGGTATTCTGGGAACAGTGGAGTAACAGAGCAGTGAAATTGAACAAATGATATTTTCCATTAAGATAATGAGATTTAACATGTTGCTTAGGAACATAACCTCTCATATCCAGTTTGTATATGGTGATTTTCAGTACTATGAGTAATTTTGACACCTTGTTTGGAGCTTTTAGAGTTTATTAAGACAGATCCTTATAATATTTCATGAAAGAATTTGTTTTCTTTTATAAAATTTTTCAAAGGAAATTCCATCTGGAAATGCACTCGACAATCTTTTCAGGCTAAATTAAGATGAGTTCATTTTTGTAATTTTTTATTTCACTGATAATGTGCTGTTTAGTCATCAGATAATGGGACTTTTCATAGATGGTGAGAACTCATTATCGCAGTCTTCTAATAGAAATACATTTTATCACAGGTGCATGACTGCTATTCTTGATTTGATTTGAAATCGTCTGAAAAAACACATAAAATATGGTATCTTCATTGTCCATGGGGCTGCTTGTTTGTAGGTAATGTCCAGATCATTCACTGTGAACTCCAGATGTGTCCTGTTTGTCCTCTATTGAGAACATAATTTAATTGTCTGAAACACAGGCAAAAGTATCTAATAATAATGAAGAAGTCAAATTGTATCCCTTATTCTCTGTATTATTGTGAGATCAGAAGACATTTTGTTGGAGGTTTATCAAAATGAGGGTATTCTTAATTACCTATGCCTTTTAATCTTTCTGTTTCTTACGCCAGAAGCACAAGACAGAAAGATGTATTATAAACTTTAGTTTGTTGATGAAAAGACTGAAAGCCGTGCTAATTTCTGAAGAGGCCTTGTGGTATGTGAATGAAGAAAAAAAAAAAAAAAAAGAAAAATATCTATCCTGACAAGGCATAAATGAGATAGATCTGCTCTTCCTGAACAAATGCAGTTGTTTTGGCAAAGAAAACAGAATAAAAGTCAAACTAAAGGGTTTACTTGTTTTACTGAAATTGAGTTTACTTGGTACTGTCCTCTTGGTAATGCTCAATTCTTGACATTCTAGATGGTAAAGAGTTCCTTGAGAACTTTTTATGTTTCCTGTCTTTATGGTGTTGTGGGAAGTAAAAGCTAAGATCAGGAAAAAATGAGCAATATTGTAAGTGTATTTATTCCAGTGAGTATGCACTGTGGTTTCTACAATCTTATTCCCTTTCATGATATTTTCAAAAACCTCATGAGGATTATTTTTAGAAGCATCCTTCATTCCTTATAGTTTGCTTAGAGTTTCACCAATCTGAATTTAAAACAAAACCTCTTCCTTTACAAAGAATGCCAAGCATATTGTTGTTGCATATGTTGACTATTTACACTGCCTTTAAGTTTCATCTGCTTCAGTTCTCTTGAGTATTGAATTGGAAAATATTTCTGGAGCTCCATGCTTAAAATCAAGCTCTCCACTTTTAATACATTTGATAAATAACAGCTAGCAGGTATCTATGAAGAGCAAACAAAACTAAGGGATTTATGATATTTTAGCTTTATCAACTGAATATACATACATTTAAGAAGCTTATTAAGATTTTTAACTTAGAAAAATCCTTAGTCTAAAGCATCTATTTTGTCTTTTTTAAGTGACACCTTTAAGTTTTTTCTTTGCCACTATTTGTTAGAAGGCTTGATTTTCTTCTTTTTAAATGTCAACCTTTCCAAGAGGAAAGTGTAATATCCTACATTTTCTTTAGTAGATAGACATAATTTATATAGATGTTCACTGCTTTCTAAGCACTCTGTCACAATAAGTAAGAGGTGGACTATTAGTAATATTTTTCAGCTATTTTTCTTTATTTAAATATTCTTACCATATCCTTTTAGCTTTTCAGAAAGTGGTAAAAGATAATTGTTATTACAGAAGAAATAAGAGATCTATGTTATAAGGCTGTTGGTCAAGTCCAGAGAGAAGTTTGGCAAGGGAATCCATCCTGAACCTTGGGACTGAATATGAGGGTCCCCCTTGTCCCTTTTTATACTTGCCCTTTCCCATCCTTACCTTTTTAGATCTTTTTACACTGATTATGGTTTTAGAATGATTGAATTTAGATTTTAGTCTGATTTTTCTGTGTGCTTTAACAATCTGGTAAGTAGTAGAGTGAATCTTGCCAATTAACATGCACTTTTATATTAAACCTTCTTATGCTGATACCTTTCCCAGGGATTCTGTAAGTGACATAAAACACTCATTCGTGACAAACAGAAGTTGGAAGTCTTGGTGAGGAGGGATGCAGAAGGCACCAGGTCCATGCTCTGCCACTGTGAATCTCTCTGCAACTCCTGGCGCTGAAGGTCTCACTTTGCCAGCAGGAGCAGCACCAGTGTAACAGTGGAGAGGTACCTCTCATTTTGCAGTTGCAAGTGGCTGGGGCCCTATAGGAAACTCTTTTATATCATACCAGGGCCCCCAAGGCTCAGCTTCTGGCTGGAGGATACCCTATGAAAATAAATCTCAAAAGAAAACCAAAAGTTTCCTTTGCCTCAGGGAACTTACGTACTCAAATACACGGTTTGCTGTTCCTTGTACCTAAATAAAGATGGACCTGGCAATATGCAGGTTAGGTTTAATAAGCACTTTCCAATCTTGCACCTCCAGAGAAACTACACTTTTTTGCTACATTGTGCAAGAGATCACTTTTCTGGGCCAGTCATGACATCAAGAGGCCATTTTCTTCCTCATGATCCTTGCACTAGTTAATGGCTTCCTTGTGTGCATGCAGGTATGTCTAGAGGATAGGATTTCTCAAATCTTATATGCCAATAAAATTTAATGTAATTTATTCAATGGGTGGGAATCCATTTACTTTCACTCAACTCAATTTTGAACTCCTTAGAGATTTAAGATTTTCTGCAATCTTTGCAAGTTTCTCATAATCTTTTTGGAACACAAATCTGCAGTGCTGATTTGATAGTAATGTAAAGAATTACTGCCTTTTTTCTGCATAAAGTATTTTTTAATCCATTGAGATGCTAAAGCAGTTTTTAATAAATTGAGAAGACATTGATACCTTTCTATTACAAACTGCAATACTCTTTACTGGCAAGATATGACTTAGTAAAGAGGACTCAGAGATAATGAAGCATGAAGGAGCTGGTTATTTGGTTAAGCAAAATTAGTGTTCATTTAACGTAAGAACAGAAAAATTCTAACTGCACATCTCTGTAATTGAAGTGGTATTTCACTTCTGTAGGTATCTTCTACACACATTTCTCTGTGTTTATTTTCCTCAGGGTTATATAAGGGCTATAAAATTTCAGAATATCCTAAGCAGATAAGAACTGGCTAGTGGTACTGGCCAGTAGTGTTAGACAAGGGAAATGATCTTCCCCTTGTACTGGTGAAAACATATTTCTAATCCTGTGTCCAGTTCTGTGTCCCACACTGCAAGAAGGACATCGAGGTGCTGGAGCATGTCCAGAGAAGCGGAACGGACGGGAGCAGGGTCTGGAGCACCAGTCTGATGAAAAGCAGCTGGCACTGTTTAGCCTGGAGAAAAGGAAGCTCAGGAGGGACCTTATCAACCTCTATAACTGCCTGAAAGTAGGGTGTAGCCAGATGGGGGTCAGGCTGTTCTCCCTAGCAACAAACAATAGGAAAAGAGGAAGTGGCCTCAAGTTGTGCCAGGAGATTCATATTGCACATCAGGAAGAATATCTTCATGGAAAGGGTTGTCAAGCACTAGAATAGGCTGCACAGGGTGGTGGTGGATTCACCATCTGTCTTATTTTGGAAGACAGGTATCTGCTAGGGAAAAGCAGGAGCCTCTCTTGGGATGGAGAATACAAACCTCCTTTCTCTGAATTGTTATAATTTTGAAATTAAGGGGATCTCAGGAAAAGATATGAGGATAGGGATAACAGTTCTTTACTAGTGTGTATAACAAGGGAAACAGAACAATAATAACTATGGCATTAACAACAATCAAAAAACAGGGAAATAGTCACAATTTTCTCTGCTGCTGGCACCCTTCCCCTGTGGTGCAGTTTACCATCACAAGTTGCCAGAGTGAGGAGTCCCAGGATGCTGGAGATGGATCAGAAGCTCTGGGGCTGTGGCTGGAACTGCAGAAAACATCCCGGCTTGGCAGGGGGTATGGGCTACAGCATGCAGAACACCCAGAGCAGAAGAGAAGGAACAATGGGTGCAGAGACTGTGATGGTGCAGCTCCCAGCAGGGCAGGGAGAGGTGAGGTTCAGAATTCCCGGGGCACACACAAAGAGACGATGGTAGGTCACTTCGAGCTGAGCTCTAGTGGTGCCAGTGAAAAATCTCCCTGAAGTCAGAAACCCACAGTCTCGCTGTTCCCTCCGAGAGCCAAACCTCCACAGAGAGAAGTGAAGTCCAGGTGCCCACCCTCTCCCCTGACCTCATCCACTTTTGTCTTTCTTTAGTACCCATAAGTGCCCAGTAATTAGTCCCCTAGCGACTTATGGGAAAAAAATTCTATAAGAAAGAAACCCAACCCCCAGTACCATCCCTGGAGGTGTTCAAGAAATGACTGAATGTGGTACTCAGTCACATGGTGCAGTTGGCAAGCTGGTGATGGGTCAAAGGTCAGTCTTGATGATCCTGGAGGTCTCTTCCAACCCTAACGATTCTGTGATTTTGTATAAAAGGTAAATATCTATGTATTAGCAGGAAGAGGCAAGATGCAGGCACAAGCACAGGTGAAATACCAACAATAAATTAATAATAAATTAATAATAAATTAATTGTCATTGCCTTTCGAAGCAGGGCTTCGCCGAAGCAGTAGCGGGGCAGTGGCACACAAGTGTGAGCCCACTCACACAGACACCACAGAGCTCATGCTGGAGAAGCTCCAGCCCATGCTCCAGGATGAGTGAATTTGCTGTTTTCACCTGTGTGTCAGGGGTTCCTGCAGGTGTGATTTATCACTGCTTTAATCTTTCCCACAGCAGGGCAAAAATCTCAAGCATGTTCCATGGGGTGCCTCCAAGTCACATGTTATCTAAACAGAGATTTTGTACTTGTTCTACAGACAAGGCCAAACAACAATTTGTATGATTTATGTTTCTCAAAACCCTGTCTGCAAGTCACTCAAGCATGTTTACAATCCTCTTCACCAATATTCCATTATTTCACCCTCAGCTCTGTGACAAGGACTGTATCATGTAATATAGAACACATAAAAATGGTGTGTTTGATGCCATTAGTGGAAGATCTAAAGCACCAATAACTTTCCCTAAGCACCTGCATTTGCCTGATCACCTTGCACAGTGCCACAGGCATGTCATAAAGGTAGAGAAATAATAACTTTAAGTTAACTAGAATGTGTGTCCCTAGGAGACAAAAAGAAACTGAAGAAGATTTAGGGAAATGCATTTTGTACTTTGCTATCGGCATCTTGCTCTCTTTTATATCAACATATACATTCAGCATTTTCCCCATTTAATTACAAACCTAACTTGTAATGTTCTTTCAATTCAGTGACAATGCTTAAAAAAAAAGGATTAAAAATTTCAGCTTTGAAATCTGTTGATTTTGTTTCCTCTTCTATTAGATCTAAAAATATATTAAATCTCCATAAATTACTTCAAGTTTTTTAAAAGAATGATGTTTTACTATGTAAAAATCTCTTACAATCAGTGAAATTCTATCATGTTTCTGAACTTTGGTTGGAGAGGTAATAGCTAAATTCAAGGTCTTGTATTCCCTCCATATAGCTAGACACATAAATATTTTAATGATATCATGATATAATTTTAATTAATTAATTAAAAATTTAAACTAAATACTGTGATTCTCCATTTTCTCTTTTTTTTCCCCCCCTTGAATTCTATGAAAAAACCCCCAACAAATACAGGTCCTTAAAACAAATAAATTAATCCTTCAAATGTTTAAGCTGTCTTTGTATTTTATCTGAGTCCTAACTTTCTATCTTGCCTTCTATATATATGTCTTTAAGGTCAACTGGAGAGGTTGTGGCATCTCCACGCTTGGACACATTCAAAAGCCATCTGGATATAGTCCGGGAAATTGGTTCCAGGTGGCTGTTCTTGACCAGAGTGTTGTGCCATGGGATCCCCAGCACTCCCTTCCAAACCTTACCACCCTGTGATGGTTCATTGTCACAGCATTTGAGTCATAAGTGTTACAGGTAATAAATTATAAAGCCGAATTAATAATCAAAAAAATAGGGTTTTATTTCATGACTGAGATTCGGTCTCTGATAGCTGCAATCAAAGGGACAGCGTCGAGCCTGGGATTGGCGCTTGGTGAACTCTGATCCGAACTCCACCTCTTTGGATCCCCTCTGTTCACAAATGTCGTCTCTGTTGGCGTAGTTTTTATACAGTTTTTTTCACCTGGGGCAGAGTTTCTCCTGTTCTTTTAGTGGCTTCACATATTCATGTAGTCTTCTTCTCACTGTGCTAGGCTGGACAAAATTGTTTCTGGGAAGTGATGAATGCTGATCCTCGAGTTACGGGAACCTGGTATGGGAATGCACGCTCCTGACGACTCTGGTTATCTTGATCGTAGACACTTACCGAGTATTCATCGCTTGGGTGTTTCCTGGACTGCCCCGGGAAAAGGCCCATCTCCTCATTTCTTTTCGTTTGTTAATTATGTCTTTCTCTCCGTTGCCATCTGTGGTTTCACAATTTGTGAAGCAATCTTTTCCCTGGTTCTAGCTGGTGGTTTTAAAACCTTAAGAATTTTTCTCACAAACACAGCTTTATTTAATGTATTTTTTACATAAGCACGAATTATTCTATAACATGTATTACATAGGGACTACTTATGCTTCTGTTCTTTGGACATTTCCAGATCATTTCATCTGTCTTTTCCATAACAGAAATTTAGCAATGGATATGTTCCTGCATCTTTTATATGTGTCCAGTTTTATTACCTGTTCTATCCATTTTTTAATAGATATTTAGTACAAAGCATTCAGGTTTGTCTTAAGAATTTCTAGTCCAAATGTTATGTAACTTGTTCATAAGAGATATTCTATTGAGTCTTTCTTCTTTCTGCCTTTAGATTATTTTCCATCATTATGGTGTTCTGTAGATAACAAAAATTCCTAGTGTTTATTTACAGAAAATTTGTTAAAAAAACATTGATGGCAAAAGGAATGATCCCCGTATTCAAAATTATAGTTCTGTCTCCTTAGAGCTGTATTTTGTGCTTTCTAAAAGTGAAGAAACTTGAAGAAACTGCAGTCTTCAACATCTAGGTCTTTATAGTTCTGACTCCTCTTCCAAGGTTTCACATGTAATTTCCTTCAAGCCTTGTTCTCTCAATGAAGTCAACAGAGAATAGTTGTACATTTTGCTTTTTATTCCTGTCAATAAGTAATTGGTTTTGGCTTGAGAGTGGACAAAATATGCTGGTTTAACATGGACTTGCTTTTTTGCTGTCTACATGCAGGTGGGAAGGAATTGGTAGTTTCACACTGCCCAAATCCATAATGGAATATTTATTTTTATTGGCAAGATATTAAGTACTTTTTCCACAAGGCAAACCTGCTTTGTCTTTAATGGTATTTGGTTAGGTGATCTCCCTGTCTTTATCTCTGCCCCCATTCCACTGAGGGGTAAAGCTAGTGACTGGCTGAGTGGATATTTATCTGCTAGCCAAGGTAATCCACCAGAGTAATTTGCTTCATTCATTTTCCACAGCCAACCATTCTCATCTGTGTATTTTCTGCAAGAATAACAAGATTTTTCACAAATCATACAGGTTGGTAATGATTAGCATTTTGCACTTCAATATATATTCCTAGGACTCTTCAAAATATGTTCAGTATATAATGTCCTTTATCTGACACTTGCATATTTTTTTCTTACCTTCTTTTTTGTCTTATATTTCCTTTGCTGTAATATCAATCTACTACGAATATTTCCTGCGAGTGACATTAATGTTTTGCTGAGCTACTCAGTACATTTTGGCTCATCTTCCTTCTGTGGCACTGTGATGTGTTTTTGTTTTCAAGGCATTATTGCAGATGCTTGATCATTTCTTTCAATCAATCTTTCTCCAGTCAGATTCTGCCTAATATTTTGCCTTGGCCATGAAGTTTCCCACAGACTTGTTTTGTTTCCTATTTAGAGGAAGGCCACAGCTAATTAGTGAAGCTTTGGTCTATTCTAGAAGCACTTAAATTTAAGCCTAGGTTTTGTTCTGTCCAGACTGTCCAGGAAATGTTCTTATCATCTTTTTAGTGTATCCTTATCAATTTTTAGCATAAGTCCTCATTAATCCTTGCACACAGAGATTACTTTTCTAGGTTTCTTAAAAAGTTTTTGAGGATTTGGTAGATAGTCTTAAAATCTTCCTTCCTTCCTTCCTTCCTTCCTTCCTTCCTTCCTTCCTTCCTTCCTTCCTTCCTTCCTTCCGACGCTTCCTTCCGACGCTTCCTTCCGACACTTCCTTCCGACACTTCCTTCTGACACTTCCCTCCTTCCCTCCTTCTTTTCATGACATAAATTATTGCTCTTGAAAGTATGAAAAGACTGTTGTAGAGAAAATGTAGGACCAAACCAAGGCAACATTTTCCTAACATTGGCTAGTAAATGTTTTCAGAAAGAGTAGGTAGAGGAATCTTCACTCCAGTATTGCAATTTGGTAATCAAAAATTTGTGAATTCAGGTGATCCAACTGTCACAATTATAATAGCTACTGGAACACTTAAAATACATGAATTCACCTAAGTCTGCTCTGAACATACATATTCCTTTGTCCTCCATTAGATCTGGTGACCATGTTTTCTGCAGTCGAATTCCTCCTTTCATGAGAAGCACTTTGTGTTCAGAGGCTGCCAGGTGATTTCAGGGGCTGGATGAAAGAAACAGCCCCTCATCCCCACTCATGTTCCTGCCCTGGCTCTGTTGCAGGTTGGCTTCCTGTGGCTGAAGTGTCTGTTTCCTGGGGACTGATTCTGGATTTGGCTTGTAGTCTTGCCTTTGTTTGGTGCTTGTTGGACCCACAGCAGTCCCAGTCAGGCTCTGCTGGCATGGCTCTGGTGCTGTGGGAGCACTGCCACCATGGTTGCCATCGGATCCAATTGTGCTTTCCTTCAAGGAGCACCCTGCTCTTGCTTCCTCTGAGAGTGTGTGCAATTATAATTCAATAAAATGGTGTGCATTATGTCATATTTATTGCCATCGAATATTTCTTTCCAAGTCATCTGGGAGGAGGACGCTCCACTCATTCTAATGGCAATTAAGTGGCTTCCTCTTGCTGATCATCATTTTTGAATTGCTGCTTTAGAATAAGCTGTCAACAGGCATGTGGCAGGGTCTGGATTTGTGTACAAGGCAGGCAGCAATTTAACAGAGAACCACTCTGCAGAAGCAGTCCTGTTTCTTGAATGTCAGGGGAAGGCTGAGTTTTCAGGTTTTAACTCAATTTTAATGTGAAGTCAGTTTTTTTTTTCTCATCAACCTTAGTACTCCCCATTATGAAAACACACATAAAGGCAAATATGTAGCTTTTTGGGATGGAACAAGAGAAAGGTAGTCAGACTTAAGAGATACTATTTTCTTAATTTAATACAAATTTGTAAAAGTATATAAGGCACCACAGTAATGATAGGAAGTGATAATGAGGCCTAACGTGCAATTAGATGGGAAGAACTAGGTTATGTATCCCCATGAAACTCTTGTGAATAAAGGCAAGGAATAGTTTTAGTGTTAGATAAGAAGTGGAGGAAATTAAGAAGTGTAAGGCATAAAGCTGTGTAGATTCTTTGAATGGTTAGAAGACTTTTCCTAGAGTCCATCTATCTTAAAGATAATAGCAGTGTCAGGGTTCTAATGGCAGGCTGGGGGGAGGCAGAGGAAAGGTGGCGCTTAACTCCACAAAAGAAAGGATCTTTAAACACCTTAATAGCAGTGGCATAAAAGAGACAGAAAAGTGAATCACAATTCTGATTGTGATTCTTTCAAAACCAGAACAGAAACTGCAAACTCTGTTCCTTATTTTCACTATTTTTATTTGTATTGTGGTCTTGGTCTCTCCCCACCCCCTGCCACTTCCCCTGCTTTCACTCGCTCCACATATTTTTTCCTCCTAGCTTTTTGGATAGCGACTAACTAGTGCAAGCCTTATATCCCTGTGCCAACTGTTCCCTAGTGTCTCTTCCCTAGTTCCTGTTATTCTTTACATGAAAACTACAATCTGTCTACTTTAAAGGGTTTAATTAGCACAATCCAAGTAACCATATTTACCCTTTCTAAAAATATTAAATACAGATGCAGATTTTATTATTTAATACTGCATCCCAAATAATTGTAGGAGACTTAAATGGAAGTGTAAATGCTTATGTCTTAATAGCAAGTACCAAAGTTGGTCTGTGATGAGTATCCCTGGAATCATAATGATAACCTGACACTGTTAGGAGAGCTAGAGAGACAGTAATTTTAAGCAATTCTGTGCTGTCAGCTTGGGACATTTCAATCATCATGAGCCCAAATGCCTCATTTCTCATATACATAAGCAGGAGAAAATTCAGTCTTAAAGGATGAATGATAATACATTAATTCTGGTAATGCAATGGGAGAAAGAAAACCCTGGAAAACTTGCAGTATATACTTCTGGCTCTTAAATTCTGTTGTTTTGATGTTGTTTTGATTAAGGAGTTAATAAGTCAAAGGTAATCAGAAAAAAAAACAAAACAAAAAAAAGGTGAAAATATAAAGAGACCATGAGATAGAATTACAAAGAAGAATAAAAAGAAGGAAACAATAAATTTTAATATCTTACTCAAATCCTGCTGTCATTTTCTTTCCTTCAGCAACTTTGTTAAATGAGTTTAACAAACTCATGTTTAATGACCATGCACTTTTCAAGCTCTAGAAAAAATGGCCATAGTGAAGTTGTGCTAGAACAGGCTGTAAGATTGCACTCCTTGAATTTTGACAAAATTGTTCAAGAAATTTTGTTATTATACCTCTGGTAGGGAGATGTTTCTCTTATCAATAGTGTTTCAAACCGTTTTTCTTATTTAAAAAATAAGTATGATGAGGTTAAGAAAGTGGAGCTCAATAAAAATAATAATACTTTATAAAAAAGGTAAGTGGCTGAAAAATCCAATCTGTTATCTAGGTCTGTTAAAGGAGCAATAGCTCTAATGGCATTAAAATCTTATCAACATATTTATTTTTTGAAAAGTCTGATAATATTTTCTAAAATATTTGATAAGAAAAATTTTTTTTTAACTTGGTCTTCATAGATCTTAAAAAATTAGTTGAATAAGTTCTAACTGGTGCTTAGCCAAATGTTAAGATTTTTCAAAAATATTAATTGAATGTTTTAATCCTTTTCAAGACATTTTGTGACATGGTAGGAGTAATCTATGATCTCTTGGGCCCTAGTGTAATGGATTAGAAATGACCTTCAAATACATGTAAAAACACTGTAAGGAATGATGAAGCAGTGCTGTTTTTCTGGACAGTGAACTGAACATTCAGTAGCAACTGTAGCCAGAAAGAAACCATTCCAAGTGTGTCCTTCATAAACTTCAACTGTGCATCAATGGTAAATAAGTATATCAGATATGATAAACACCTGTTGGGTTTTATGATCTTTTCTGGGTGTTTGGGACAGAATTGAGACAAATAGACATAGATATGTCAGAAGTAGTAGAAGTCCTGTTGCACACTTTAAAGACATGAACATCCTCTGTTTTGCTCCTGTCTATTAGGAGGGTCATATTTTATACCCTACTCAGTAGGACTAAAATGTAGTTATTGTTTATGAGCATATTTGTTTACAGTATCAATTATAATTCACAGTTACTTAAATTTATGTGGGGAGTGCTCCTCAGAGCTTTAATTGAAATAAACATGAGAAAGAAAATGTTACCTTTCTTTTATGGGTGAGATACTAAAAATACAAAATATATGACTTCATAAACCTGAAATTGAAGTTTGATACCAAAAAAAAAGGGCAAAGACTTGAATGTAAACCCATCCTTCAGGTAGGAAAAAAAAATCTTCAGTGTGTAACCATTCCATGTTTCTCAATGCAGAACATAATCTTTTCCTACCTTTGCCTCAGTTGTATAAAATATCATTAAAGTAAAGCTTTTGCCTTGCTGGAACAAATAAGGATATTCAGCTCACTCAGTAGCACTTCCATCACAGTGGTGCATGACAGGAATTCAGGTATATATTAAAATGAGATATTTGAAACATTCAGAACTTCAGGATAGAGAAGAAAAGGATGAGATCATGAGCCTCCCTGCAGTAGCTCCAGACCCTATTTTGATGATTCTTTAATAAACTTGAGGAGGGCTGCCACTCTGTGGTTATTTAATTTAATTTAATTACTCTGTGGTAATTAAATTAAAAGTTAGTTACATTTATTCCTAACCATTAATGGGTGCAACTCACCCCACAATGAGTGCACAGTCATAAACATTGTGGAATTTTTACAGTTTTTACAGATATGAAAATAATGCTTAACTCCATGATATTATTCATCATAGAATGCTAAGAATAAAACAAGCTCAAAATTTACACATTGCATATCAATACACTTGTCTTTAGGAAACACATTCATAAACATAGACACCAAAGTATTTTGCAGACTATCAAATGTGATCCTCTGAGCTGATGAAAAGACCTGTGTACTAACAATACCACACTTGTTTTGAAGAGCGCCTGTGGTGCTTTGATGAGAGCATGACTCTTTCTAATGAAAATCAGAATTCAAGAAGGAATATCTCAGCTGAGAGAGATGATTCAGGTTGTCTTAGACAGTGCTGATAAGTGCCACAAGTTGTGCTGTTGGGCTTGTGATTTGCTTTTTGGGATGCAGCAGTAGAAATCTCTCAGAAGTGATGGGGGAAAACCACATCTCAGAGGAAAAGAGGTCAATATATAAGATATTATATGTCTTTCACTTGGACATTGCTGTTCTGAATTATCTCTTCTTAATTGAATCTGTTAAAAAAGACATAGAGGTAAAATGAGTATTGTTTAAAGGTTGTTAGAAATTACGAAGGTAAGAGGCAAGCAGACTGAAAAACTTCTTGCAAGAAAGCCGTAAGTACATTATAAACTTTGCTTTTATACTTTGAAATTTTGTACCGAATGTTTTATAACAGCTTGAATTGTCCCAAACCAACATTTCTACAGATGGAGGGAAGGATGAAAGAGACAGAAAAACTGTTAAGATTCTGACAGAAACTCAAGTCAAATCTTATTCAATTAAACTTTATCTCATTTAATTTAGCTAACTGATAGATTAAAAGCTGGCCAATGTTTGATTTCTCTTCAGGGAGATGCAGTTTGCCTATCGTATATTTAGGACATCAAAGGAGAACACTCAGAGTTTCCTTCTAGTTTGTTATTATGATTATTCTTCCTCTAAGTGAAGTGAAATGTGTACCCAGCATATCATTCTTGTTCATTTTAATGTATGTGTGTGTTGTGTGTGTTTAACCAACATAAATATAGTAACTCAATATAGATAGTTTCTGTGATAACTTGTGCTGATATAGAGCCTTGAAACTTTTTGCCAGTCATAACTGTGTTTTTATCTATTAGTTCAGCATTTGGTTCAGGTTCATTTCATCTTAGCACACATGGCATGGGTTAAGGATCATTACAGCCATCTCATTCAGTATCTCATTTCCTCTTTACAGGTGTAATTCCTGTTTTGCTTTAGCATGTATCTGCTCAAAACAACACAATTTAAAAAAGTTTCTCTAGAAATGTAACTTTTAGCTACACCTTACTTAAATCTTACCTCAGTAAATTCCAAAGGAAGCTTTATATAATAGTATTCAAATTGATCAAAAACTGAGTCAGAATTCTGATTTTTCATTACCCCATCCCTTTCTCCTAACCCCAAAATATCAGGAAGGAAGAAGATGTGGGGTGGTTCTGATTCCTGTGTTGTCTGAGATGACACTAGAGGATAGAAACAAACTATGGTCAAGTATTTCTTCACGTCTCCAGATGTATAATAAGTGTTAAAAACCCAGAGGAACTTGACACACCAAACACTTCATATGTCTGCATTAGGGACTGGTTAAGTACATAAAATTGACATTTTCTTGTTTTCTTTATACTTTGCTTTTCCACCAGCTGTTCCTGAAAGATTAAGCGCTTGGCTCTCTAAACATGTCTCGGATGCTCAGTTTTCTGGTTACAGGGTTTTAAAGAAAACTACCAAAAGATTAAAATAAAAAAACAAAAAAACAATTTAAAAAAGAGAGAGAGAGGGAGAGAGAAAGAGAGAGAGAGAACCCCCCTATCTATCTCAAACTCTCCTGTTCTTTGATTGTCAGACTGATTAAAATATGGTCTGAATTTTTAATAACCTTGCTTCAAAGGGCAGTTATCATGCTTTAAATCCTGAAGGCATCTAAGCCCCACCCAGCCACTCACTGGGGAGGAGACACATAGGGTAAAAGGAAGAAAACTCATGGGTGGTGATAAAGACAGTTTAATAGGAAAAACAAAAGCCATGCACACAAGTAAAACAAGGAATTTCCTGTTTCCCCTGGGTAGGCAGCACCTCAGTCATTCCCAGGAGAGCAGGGTTTCATTATATGGAACTTGGAAAGACAGACATCATCCCTCTGAGCATCTCCCTTTCCTTCTCTTTTCCCCAGCATTATATTCTGAGCATGACGCCATATGGTTTGGAATATCCCTGTGATCATCTGGGGTCAGCTGTCCCAGCTGTGTCCCCTCTCAGTGCACCCTCAGCTCACTCACAGGTAGAACAGTGTGAGAGGCAGAAAAGGCTTTGGGTCTGTGCAAACACTGCTCAGTGATAATGAAATGAACACCCCTGTGTTACCAACACTCTTTCCATACCTGTCCAAAACACATACCAGCTGCTATGGACAAAATCATCTTTCCCAGTAAAAACCCATACAATGGCACACTGCTAAATTCTAAAGGAGCATGTTTGCTATGGATATATCCATTAAGCAGAGGTTTTTAAGTCATTGACAAGGAATTTATGTGTTAATTTTTTTCTAAAAATGTAACATGTCTAATCGTATTTCCAGTGTTCACGTATCTTTTTCTGTGTTCAGTTAATCTGTTACAATATCTTTCTCAGTAAGAATAAAAATGATTTTAAGACAAATTTTGAAAGGAAGTAACAGCTGATGACATCTACTATATGAGTTCTTTAACTGACAAAGAAGTTTCTTTGCTTATCATTGGGAGAAACATTCACAGAGTGACAGTAGTTTACACGTCAGACACACAGATTTACACACACAGACATAGAACTCCCAGTTAATTCTTAACATGATTCATAATTCTGCACTTTATTTCATGAGTTCTGAATCTTTTGAAATCCATGTTTAAATTGAAAATAATACTGGCAAAGTGTAATTTAGAGGAACATATTTTTTTTATATTTACATTTTGTTTACTACTACTACTATTTTAATGGACATGCCAATAATGAGGGTTAGTGATACATTTTTCCTTTTCCTCATTAAATTTTGCAAATATTGTGTGACACATATATGAAACAGAAAGTACTTGTCAGGGGGTGTGTATTGGAAGAACACAAATGAAATTCAACTGTAATTTTTTGTTTTCATTCCATTATCTTTCATTTTACCTTTATGGTCTAAACTGAGTTTTTGTCCTTTCACTGGAGTGAAATCTTGCAGTTTGTTCCTGCACACTGTAGTTGAATACTTGCCCATCTGAACCAATTGCTTGCTTTCTCAAGGTGGTGAATATATTAGGATTCTGTGCTTTATCCCTTGGGATAACTGTGACTAGTGGCTTAGTGACTGACAGCTGTCTTGACAATATATTTAACTAGGGAAAAAAAACCCAGATTTTAAAACATCAATATTTATGAGTCTCTCATACCTGAGGTGTTACAATTATAAGAATGAACATGACAAGCTTAGCATTTTGTGCATGATCCTACGGGTTGCTGTGGCATGTATTTTCTCTTCCTGCTGACTCTCCTCAGGAAACTTTGTGGGTTTAATAGCTGTATATGAATTTATTCATCTGCCTGGGATTATTTTAATCCTGAACCTTTTCTGACTTCCTTCCTCCAGCATATTGAGCTAGTTTGCAGGTTTCTTAGTGAAGCAGAGTAAACCCATTAAATTCTTTTGTCTGGCAGTGTCCCAGAACAGTCCTAAAGCATTGCCACCGGATGACTGTCAGGAAACAAACCTGCTGCCTGCTAGGGATGTTGTTACCTTGGTGGGTCCCAGCAGTGGTTCTCCTGAACACTTCACTGATAAGAGCTCTGACTATGTGTTAATAATTTTAAGCCTTCCCTGAGTGGTACACGAATAACATGTGTAGGATGAATGCCTGTGTTTGAAGTTATTGGAATTAGAAAGATCAGTAAGAGTATTCAGAAGAACCTGGACTTCACTGTCATGAGTAACTCACAGTTTCTCCTACTAGTGTTGGAAAATAAAACAGGAATAAAAGTAACAGAAGAAAGCAGCATAAAGTGCCATAGCAGATGGGAATTTTGAGTGTTCTCATCTAAAACCTTTATGTGCCTCCAGTTCCATGTATGGACCAGCAAACCTTTGTTTCCTCAGCTCCTTCAGGTTTAATCCAAAAATCATGACCTGAGTTCCTGCCAGACTTATAGCAAATTCTCATAAAGTTTCCTTTTATTACACTGAGGAGTAACACATTGTTGCTGTGATATTTTTTAGAAACAGAACCAGGCATTGATGGTGTTATTAAATATTTCAATACTTTACCTAACAAAAAATCCTAAAGGGAAGTTCAGTTAGGATCTATGTTAGGATCCTGCACTGTGATTGCCTAAATCTGCAAATATAAAGCATGAGATAATGATTAATATTGAGATTGTAATCTGGTTTTATCTGACAAATAGCTTACTATAGGGTGTAAGCTTCAAACTGAGCTCTTTGCCTGAGCATTCAATGTGAATTGATAAGTAACATCATAATTGTCAGTAATCTGTCAACCTATCCTCTCACAATGTATTGCAAGAAGTAATACTCATCTATAATTAAGATTTTCAATAGATTTGCATTATTATGATAAACTACCTTGAAGATTTTTTTCCAGATAAAACTAAAGGAGGTATTTCAGTCACTCTGGACAATTAGATAATCCTAATTAGATAACAGATAATATATATACATAGGAATTCAGCCTCTCTATTAATTTGGAAAGCTGAGGATAGATTTTATCATGAAGTGCAACTGAACCAAAGGCTTCTAACTCCAAACTACTTAGAGAGATTGTTACAGAAAGCTATTGATCTTGTAATTTTTTACTATGTCATTATTTTAGTCTGAAGCACTGTGGGAAGAAGGAAAGGAAGAGAGAAAGACAAGGAAGGGGAAAGTCTTGGGATATTGATTCCACTGAGGAAAAGTAAAGTTCACAGGCAACTCAGAAGAAAACACAGAATTTTCTAGGGATATGAAAGCACTCTTCTCACCAAAATACCTTTCTACATATTATAGGACACAAAATGAAAATGTGAAACCTAGAGAAAAATGAAACCCCAAACAAACAGGATCTGGTACATTTGTAGGATTCAATATATAGTATGTGATAATCTGCTTGTTCTTTTCTATTTAATACTTCTTTGATCCAGAAATAAATGTGACATTCAACAGTCTGAAAGCTGGTGTCTGACACAGACATCCATAAACTCTGTTTAATGCAGAAGCTCCAGATATTTAAGGACCCTAAATATCATAAAGAAATGTTTGTAGGAAAAATTTCAACTGAAAAGCTGAAAACTACCTTTGGGCTCAGAAAGTTGTTTTGTTTTCCTCCAGCTCATCTTAAAATAGGTAGTACATTATGTTAAAAAAATTATCTGTGTCTCCAGCAGTGATGGAATCATGGTAATACAGCAATATGGCAAAGATCTCAAAGTTTATTTGGAATGGAGGGGAAAAAGGAGAGACAGCATGCTAAATTCAATCTGTTTTGAAAGCAGGCAGATCCTGCCTGCTTTGGATTTCTTTGCAGATAGCTGAGTTTTTTTAGTAGGAGAATGACACATGAAGCTCCATTTCAAGAGCTATAAATTTTACTTAAAAAGAGAAAAAAAAAGGATTTGTATAGTCTTTGTGGTGTGTGTCTGATAAAAAAACCTGCAAACCTAACTTTTGAAGGCTTCTTAGGCACTTCTGCTTTAAAGTCCAGAGAGGCCTGGAAACTAAAAAATAGCACTATAAATCTGACAAATTTGACAGCCTCTTTTTAAAGCTCATTTTGTTATTACCAAGTTAATGGTAGACAAGAAAAACAAAAGTGTACCCTTCACCTCTGGTGATCTCAACCTGAGGTCAAACTTCAGAAGTGCAAGGAATCAGTGGGGGGGTTGTGTATTTAGTTCGTTGTTGTTGTAAATTTTTTGTCATTTTGCAGGTTCCTTTTTCTTCTGAAAAATAGTAAGACAACTGAAAACTTGAGTTACAGGATGTTTAAACCCATTCAGAATCTCAAAATCAGAACAAATTCAATCCATCCCTTTAGCTGGAATAGTGAAGAGGAGGAGGGTGTTTTTTTAAACATAAAATTTCTCTGCTCTGAAATATTCTATTCTGACACTTTCACAGAAAAAAAAATTACAATCTTACTTCAACATATAGAAATTAACATTTCAGCTTTTACATTTGAAGGACCTCTCATCAAGAAATAAAAAAATGTAACTTAGCTTAAGAGTGAGGAAAACGAATCCAAAAGAACACACAATATGTGTGAATTAAGGCTGAAGCTTAAGTATTACTTCTTATTTTTTATCCCTTCACCAATGGTTCTGAAAATTTTCTAATTCAGTACAAATTTTTAGTTCTCTGTGCTCTGTTCTACTACAGAATAGAAAAAAAATAAATCTATGTCATATGTGTTCCCAGGTTTGACTGAACTAATGGGTAATAAAGGCCAGAGAATTTGCAATGTGTGAATAAATTCCACATCCATGATAAGATCATGTCAAATGCATGAATGTTTTCAGTTGCTGAAATTCAACTAAGCTGCTCTGTAAAATTCAGCTGGGTTTAGATCTTAAGAGGAATATTGTCTCTGTATAGAGTGACTTTAAACAGTGAGGTAGACTTAGCTTTGATGCTGAACTTTTGCCTGAGAAGTACATGTATGTATTTTCAAAAGAATAATGACATCTTTCTAACTACACACATTCTTAATGTATTTTACAAAAATTGGTGGCATAACTATGGTTTGAAGCCAAACTCACCTTTTTTTCAGCCATTTCATTATAAAAGACACTTCTTTTTCTTCTGTGTTTCTTGATTTCAGTACAGGTGGTAACAGGACTTGCATAGTGCTCTTTGCATGTATTTTTAGAACTCATTTCTTCAAGTAGCTGAGTGAGGCTTAGAGAGCATGTGACTGTGAGAAACTGCTGAATAAAATAAAGATGTTTCTCTGCATTAGGAACAAAGTAAATGTCAAAATTTCTTGCAAACCAGCAATCCTTGCAAGCTGTACTCACCAGTGGTAGTTTTTTATGTTTTCTCGTTGTATACAGATATATAAATACAGATGGGTTTGGGTTTGAAAAGACTACTTATGGGGCTTGGAAAGAGTTATGAGCAGAGAAGCTTTTGGGGGTAGTGGAAGAGGAGTAGAACTTCCATATATTTTGAAGAATTTCTGGAGAAATTTTCTATTTGTGGACTTACCCTTCTGAAAGAGAAGTCTGGAAGAACAATAAATGTGCATGATGAGTAGGGGAGAGCAGGAGGTAATGAAGAAGACTGAAGAAATTATCAGTGAATCAGAGATGCAAGTGACTGCAAAGGGGAAAAGAGCGAAAGGGAAATTTAGTGAGACAACTACAGACTAAGATAACTTTGGAAACAGCCAAGCAATTTTATGGCTCATTGATTAGGGATTAAGTATTACTTTATGTGAGAGTTAGTAGTAAGTTGGATGTATTTGTCACTACTGGTACTTGGTCACTTGCTTACCAAATACAAAGAGATGGTATTTGTATTTTTTTTTCCAACCCATGAAGTAAACACAAGTATGTTTTATTTATTATAACAATAATTCTGCAGAATTTTTTTCCTGGGATAATTTCCCTTCTGAAAAACAGAATTACATTCTTAGGGGGTGCTCAGAAACTAAATGAAAAAATAAATTTATATGGATGTATGCCTCTATAATAATATACCACATAAGCCATTTTTTGGTATACTGTTCAGGTAATTTTCAATAGATAACATGCCTGAAAACTGTGATATATTGGAGACTGACATGTTTATGGTTTAAGCATCTTTAAGGAGAACTTTTGGCTGTTACATCAAAACTGTCTAACAAGAGCTGCATGGAAGACCACCACACTGAATGCAACTTGAGTACAAGTTAACCAAGATAAGATAAAGTGTCTCAAGTTTGGGCTGGGGAAAAGAATACATTCACAAGAGGATAAAGGGGAGGTGGGAGGGAGCAGGAGAGTGACAGAGACAGATTAAGTGGAACCATATTACCCTTCCAAGGTTCAAATGGTGTCTTGTTGCCTCCTTCCATCTCGTCTTCTTGGTGTTGAAGGTCCCTGTTGAAAAGTGTAGAATCTAACGGATTAATATACATTTGGGTAGATGGGAACACACAGGTACCCTCTCAGGGGTGTGGGGGGGCAAGTTTGACACTGTCCCTTCCAAGACTGTGGATCTGTTGCATCATGTAGTATCATGTGCTGTGCTCTGGTGCAGCGTCTGGGGACCCCTTTGGGGGCAGCCTTTGATTGGCCATGACACTGCTTCCGTTGTCCCTCATGGTTGTCCCTCACATAGACGTGGCCTTCCAGGGCTGGGAGGCCCCACAGCTGGGTCAGTCTGCCGAGTGGAGGATGAGTGTTCACTGCATCTGGCCAGAGGCTATGCCACACACCCAAAACCCTCCTTCCACCCCCTTTGGTGTAGGGATCTGTGCAAACCTGGCAGCAGAAAAACCTGGGGCTGTGGCCTNTGACAGCCTCCAGCTGAGGAGGTACCACTGGAACAGAAAAATTATGGGAGGGGATGAAGAAAAAGAAATTTACAAAATAAAGTAAAGTATTTCAAAATTGTTTTTGAGAGAGCAAATTCCTTTGTTTTTTTAGGGCTAAAATTGCCTTACCCACATAAAGAAGAATCAAAAGAAGAATAAAGCATTTACTTCCTATATTTGAGCCCCCTATTATTGATGAGAAATTGAGACCAACATGGACAATCAGAGTATACAAAATTTACATACACATGCATATAGGTACTTACATCTTTTTAATATGACTTTCTGGAATCCCTTTACAGGAACTCGTTGCTCCTTTGTCCTTTTTGTACAGTAGGAATACAAAACCTTCACTGCAGTTTGATACCTTGATGTAAAACATAATTTTTGTACATTTGAGTATAAAATGAAACATACATTTTAAAGTATTTACAAATATTTTGCAGGAAATAAGTTTTTAAAAATTCTAAGATATGATAATAATATAAATTGTGTTTACTACAAATGTTTGAATGGCCTTGTTTTCTCTTTTTTTGCTGAACACTTTATATATTTCCATAGATGAGATTTTCCTGCACTATTTGGGCTTTTTCAACAACTTATACTTAGTCTTTGTACACTTACAATGAGACACTGAAATGACTCTGACATCCTGAACGTGTACAGTACTTGAGCTTAAAGGAAAAAAGTGTGTTGCATGGTCCCTGCAAAAAATTATTTAAAACTAAGTCACCATATCACTACACTGAAAAGTAGAATACAAGTCATATGTCAGTATTCAGTAGGAAGGTTTGTCAATCTGAAAACACAATGAAAGATAAAATCATGTGAGGAACAGATTAGTCATCTTCTGTGTCATCAGCTGGAGAAAAGCTGAGATGTAGGCAGAAGATTACGGAAATCATCATGTTTGTGGGTTGTTCAGTTTTTGGTCAGCTTTTTTTCCTTTTCTTCTGGTCCTGCATGGGGTGATAAATACCTGTCAGTTTTCTTGCTTTTTTTTCTTTTCTTTTGGTTTTTTCAGTAGCCGTCGGTATTCTGAATTTCAAGAAGCAAAAATATAAATAAATAAGCAAAAGGTAGTGTTTCACCAAGCAAACCTGCCCTTTAGGTGAAAACCATGTTTCTCCCTGTGTCAGGTCCAGAGTTGTGTCACAAAGGGAAAGGAAAACTGCAGAAATAATGCAGGGGAGATCTTACACCTGAATTGCTAATGTATTTCATTAAACCATTCAAATTTTAAACAGGATTTCATTGTCACATGATGAACAAGTAATCGACATTGCTGTAGGCATAATTTTAATCATTTTTCATTTTTTCTATATTGTAGAGTAAGGCAGGGAACTGGCTCACTTTTAATAGTACATTTGCAACAGCGGCTTGAGTTATTGACTTTGCTTGTTTATTTAGAACATTAAGTGCCTGAAAAATCCCAGTATAATAAATATATATCAATTCCATCACTGATGAGGGAGGTAACTTAATCAGTAGGAGTAGAAAGAGTATTACAGAAATTGTGGTTTACAAACAGGGCAATGTATATATCAAAAACATTCATTCTTCCATAACAAAAAGCAGCAGTACAAACAAGTAAATCTCATGTTATTAAACATGAATTGTTAAGAACAAGATACCTGTCTTTAAAAGATTTTAGTTTCTACATTGCAGTCTGATTATTGACTGGCTTGTCTGAGTTTTGATTCAGAAACAGGAGTTACCTAATTATGTGGAGTAACTATTATAGCTGTATGTATGTAATGTATGGCCACAGTGACTTTCTAAATGGATATTATCTTGTTTTTACTACAAAGACATAAAGTTCTTGTGAATGTCAATTTTATTTGGCACAGGTTAAACAAAAGAAGAGCTGGTCTGAAATTTTCTCACAAAAAGCAATTTTATTACATAAAAATTATGAAAAATATTTTTTCCATCATAAATGTACCTATTACAAACAGAAGTTGTGAGAGAATTTCTTGCTAGGATGAGAAAGAGAAAGGTCATTGAATCTCTTAAAAGATGGCAGGAGAGGGGATAAGGAGCAAATCTGCTTTTCTGTATGCTAATTAAATAAGCATAGGGAGAAAGAACTGAACTTTGGTATTCTGTGTAAGATGTGGCTATTCCTTTGTCTGCACTGTGGAGTAAAAATGTTTGTCTTAATTAATACATACTTAATGAAATATACCAAATCTCACTGATTAAATTATCTGAGTGGGACTCTTTCCAATGGCAGAGATAAAGAGAATCTTGTTTCTCTCTGCAGACTAGTCAACTACCAGTAGTTTGTTATTGCTTGTGAGATGCTTAAGGTATGAGAACACATGTATTTTAGGTCCTGCTGTGAGGCTGAAGGATTCGACTTCTGATGTTTCTTTAGTACCCTGAGAGAAAAAGCAGAATCAGCTGCATGAAATTCCATCCTTCCCTCCCCTCCACCTTTTTTTCCCCTAAATATTTGTTAAGAGCTCATGATTCCATCCAATGGAAAGTGAAGAAAATAAATTTTAAAATATAATAATAAAAGAAATAAGACAGTCTGAAGGTTGAAAAAATATATTCCACTGATGTATAAGAGTGTTTTCTGAGCTCTTTAAAATAGGTGAAATTTGTTCCTCTGCAACCTGTGTAGCTCTTCCTTATCATTCTCATGCCCACAGGTATTGCAGTATGACAATATCAATTTTTAATAGGATACATCTAGCTTTGAGGTTGAAAGGATAGACGGAGGTCCATTTTACTTCTCAGTCTTTGTGGACAACTATGTGAATGTCAATTCATCTGCTTGTTATCACAGTTTCATGAGCAACAAAATTAGCGATTACGATCAGCTCAAGAAAGGGCAGTGAACCAACCGTGCAAACTAACCCAATTAGAGAAAACATTGACACAATTGTCGTTTTATTCAATCAGGCAAATGTATTCAATTAAACAGTTAATTTAATGCAATCAGTTGCAAGCATCTCTGTTTGGGCAACCTCGATAGCTACTAATTTACTTTTGCTCCAGGGCATTTGTTTATGAGGCATTAGGATTAGGTGGATATAAGAAGAGCTGTAAATTTTCTGTATAATAGAGGCACCAGACTTCATACAAAAAACCCTTATACTTTTACAGAACTCAGAAGTGCTGACTGTATCTGTGATTTTTGATTTTTCCTGTGCAACAGAAAAAACATGGAGTTTCTTTGCATTTTGACATGTACTTCAGAAGCCTTTTTAGGCCTAGGAACTTATGACTTTATACAAATCTCTTCAGACCCTTAGAAACAGAACTAATACTTCCCATGGAAGCATAAGCAATTTTCTCTAAGTTTATTTAACCATTTCTTTCCACATATATTGTTCTGCTATTCCTCCTTTGTCTTCACTTGATTTGTTAAATATTTTAATGTACCAGATAGAAGGGGTAGGAATAAAGGCTCATAACTGAGGAGTTCCAAGGGGGTTTGTGCTGGAACACATTCATAATCAGAGAAAGGGGTGAGTACTAAAGTGACCAAAATTGCTGATATTAAGTTATTGAAGAGTCTAAGGACAAGTGCTGACTGTGAAAGATTGTCAAGACACCTTATAATAATGAGCAGCAGGGCAATAAATGTCAGGTTAAATTCAGTGCATTTAAATGTGATACACATGGGGATGACCAGTCCTAATTTTACATATGAATGCTGTGAAGAGCTTTAAGCTGCCCATTACCACTCAGAAGCAAGATCTTGATGTTATGGAATAAAATCCTGTGAAAATGTCAGCTCAATGCACAGGAGCAGACAAGAGAGAAAATCGAGTATGACTTTCTGATACCATCAAAAGAAATACAGAGGAAATTATTAATACACTATAGAATTCCTAGGTTGTCCATATCTTGTGCATGAAAGTGTGTGAATTCTCCATATTTTGCATAGTCACCTCTAAAAGAGAATATCTGAACAGAAAAACGTTCAGTGAAACCTGGTAAAGATACATGAACGAAGATAAAGAGCATCTTCTGTGTGATGAAATATTGGATAGGCTGTAAGGGAGAGAACTCTGTGTTACAGAGCATACAAAATCCTAAGAGGCATTAGGAAATAGGGACTAATTGTTCCCATTTCCTTCAATGCAGTCAGTGACACTCAAAACAAGCCAGTCAGAGTTGATGCAGAACACAGAAGATGTGCATCTCCATATAGAAGAGGACAAGTCTGTGCAACTCATTAGAATAGTGGAACATGGATGCTTAAATTGATGAAAGTTGCAGGTGAGACTGGATAAATACATGTAAGCATAATCTGCAAAGATTTGCTATGTCAAAAAGACTAATCTTGGTCTGTGAGAAGTTAATTTAAAAAAAAAAAAATGTTGGAGGTAAGGAAGACCTGCCTACTCTTGTTCCACTTGTGGCATCCCTCTGTAGGTTTTACTGGGGATACACATGGCGCTGGAAAGACCCTTTGTCTAATTAAGTGTAATTTTCAACTCTTTCTTAAGTGCATGTAAGTGTCTTGTTTCAAGCTGGTACTATTCTTGAATTTTGAGTTCAGCCTGGAAGATAGGATTTCTTAGGTATTTGTTGGCTGCAAACCTGACCTCAGTCTCCAAAACTATAATGGTGATGTGTCTGGTGTTTACGTGTACAGTATTTTCCATGTTGTTTTGATTCCAAGGGGAAAGAAATCGTGGACATACAGCTTAAGGGGTCATCGAAAAAGGATGTCAGGATATACCCTGTCATACACCTGCTGCACAATCAGTGCTTGACTTTGGTCTCTGGTTTCTTTTTCAATAGATGTCTAGAAGGCTTCAGAATCACCAAAAATAAACTCTGTTCTTTCCTTGAATTTGTTCCAAAGAAATCGTATTTATGTCTTCCATCCACCAAACAGATATTTGCTTTCAATGTCAGACAGCACTCGTCATTAAAGACTGAATTTCTAGACCACAAGACATTTATTTTGACAGAATGTGGGGAGAGATTTGGTTTAAGTTATAGAAGTTTGAGTTATTGAGAAGAAGTTCTATTACACTGGTGGCACTTCACATTTGGCTTAGAAAATACATGAGTAGCTACAGCAAAAACGAGGACTTAGTGCAACCTGCTTCATCTAGAACGTTTGCCTGTCTTTATTTTTTGTTTTACATTTTTACTCCAGCATTTGTAAATCTTCTCAGAGATCATTTGTTTGGCACAGCTATGACATGCTTCTGCACAAAGCTCTGTTCATAAAACTGCCTTTGCACTGGGCTAGTGATATAATGCTTGAGAGTTTTCATCTTGCCATCAGTTTTATGTCTCAGACTACACAGAGTATCTAATAAATGACCTCTATTTTAAGTTATGTAAAGGTTCTGTAACTTTTTTGAAATTAGTTAAGTTTGATGCTATTTTGTTGACACAGATACAGAGGTTAAATAATAGATTGTCATGCAATCCCTTTGAGGGGCTCTTACTTCTTGTTGTAGGCAGAGATCCCAAAATACTAACCACTTATCTATCTTTTGTTTGGGAAATTTTACTGTATAAAAGGAGGACTATGGAAAAGTTCTGTTTGTGCAGCAGTCATTTCTGGGCTAATATAATACTCTTAGCACTGGTATGTTTTTACTTCTGGTACAGGTACCTGATGAGTCCCTACATGCATCGCAATGGAATCTGCTTAGCAGTCAATTTTCTGCACATTTATTCACATTTTTCACATTTCCCAGGAGTCCTCGGCTATTACACAGTCTTATCTTTAGTTTATGCAATATATCACAGCTTGACAGCATTTTTTTTCCAGTTAACTGGGCCAAAGTCAGTGCTGGGACTTTGTTCACAGGTAGCAAGGCTCTGTGTTGTCCTCAAGGTGCAGGGTGTGTCACTTCTTATGAACAACTACAATAATAATCATGCTTTGTCAGGGCTGCAACCTACAAAGAGATTAAATAAAATGCATTATACAGGCTAAAAATACACTAAACCTAGATGTATTCTCACCATATTAGATGCTGAGTGTAGATACTTCCTTTATGACTGGACTTTTGGCTAATGCCTTTTCTTCATTAAGGATCATATCTCTTTAGTGGTAATAAGCATTCAAGACATTACTATAAAGCAGTGGTTTCAGAGTAAGGTAGAAATATTTGCTTACAAGATTCCTTAGTTACTGAAGCCCTGGAGATAACATGGTGCTTGGTGATGTAGTTTTGTGGTGGACTTGCTAGAGCTCGGTTGATGGTTAGATTCAAAGAACTTAGGGGTCTTTTCCAACCAAAATGATTCTATGAGAACAAGGCTAGGAATATATTGGCTAAATCCTCACATTTTATTTCCCTCAATCCAAAGCAGCTACTGCTTAACCAACTTAACTCCATTAAAAAAAATAATTACAAGGAGGTTTCATTAAGTTTTTACATTTTTCGTTTGTCTCTGGTGTCAGGGAAAATATCTATGGGTTCAATAAAATTGTTGCAAAATTTTCATGTTTTCTATATCTACATAGAAGACCAAACCTACAAAGTCTGTATGAATATGTCTTTTGACTCTGTATCCCGAAATTATTAAGAAATATGAATTAATTATCTTTCATTATCAGCTGAGTTAATACCTGGACATATCACTGTACCTGGGAGAAATGAAAAATGAGAACTCGAGTAAATTCTCAGCTGAAGATAGATGAGCCTATGATTGCAAAGTCCAGGCTACATCATAATTTGACTTCAAGGTTTGGGTACTTCTTCTTTTTATTTTTAACATGTCTGGACATTTTAATCCTATACTAATTATAAAAACTTTTTAGGAAGATTTTTTCACACTGTCTGTCATCAGGAGCACATTAAGTGCATGATATCCTCTTAGCTTGTGGCAATTTTCTAGTGGTTATAAATAGTTTGGTTTTGATCCTGAAGGTGAGATGGGAACTATCAGTATAAAAACTTAATTCTGCTTCCCTGCCATTTTACTGAAAATATTCTTATAATAAAAGCTTGTATTAGATGGTGTTGCAATTAAGCCAAAGATATTTATAGTGTTTATGATGGTGTTCTGCAGTTTTGGAATTCAAGATTACTTTTTCTAGACTAATACACATTTTCAATATATCTAACTTACACTTAGAGTAATGTGTCAAATAAGAATAAGAAATGCTGGTATTTCAGTTTCCTGAGGCATTAAAAGTGTTTTCTTAATTACTGTATGTGTCATGAAAATAGATAGATCATTATTGCTGTAAATTCTTGGCTGATTCTTCATTTCTAAAATTCAGATTGAACAGGGATATTATACTCTGTCATTTAAATTATATTTTCCCTTGCTCTTCAAATATTGCTGTATTTTAATTCTCTTTAGCTTAGAAAGTAGTATTTTATTTAAATATTTATATCTTACATTATTATCACGCCTATTGATTTGAAGGATATTTCTAAAACATTTTATAACCAATTATTGTATTGATGCTAATGAGGAAATACTAACAATACATGTAAAATTGTACATAAATTTAACTAAAATATAATTTATGTAAACTCATACCTTCCAAGATAATTTTCTATCCAATTAAACAAAGAAGAAATATTTAATACACAAAATTCAGCTTTTATTTTGAATTTTATTATGTTTTTAAGATGAAGAGCATGATAATTGAACTCTAGAAAAAGCTGATCTAATAATTTGTTCCACATCTCTGATCTATCATTGAAGAAAATTTCCCAATTAGCATTTTGACCTTTATGAAGATAATTTAGTGAATCTTTCATTAGTAATAGACCAGGAAGGAACCACGGATGAAAATACTAACTTTTTCTGATGATGCAAAACCTACTTTTAAAAATTTCTGGAAGTTCACATATTTATTTGCTATTTGATTCACAGAAACCCATTTTAGGTTAAGCTAGCATTTGGTGACAGAATGCAAGTTAACAGACCACGAGCAAAATTTCAGCCTGATTTTTAAAGAGGGTGATTCAAATCAGGTTTCCTGTCTCAGCAGGACTGGCATTGTTTCTTGCAGTACTTAAAAATTTTTTTATTAAAATCAAGATCATTAAGAATTAATGGAATCTGGTGAGCAGTCTGTATAAAAAAATTGTTAGGACATCAAATTCTCAGAGGCTTCAACCTCACTCAGCACACTTTTCCACAGAAACACTCTGATATTTGCTTGGAATGACTTTTCTACAAGAATTTTGAAGTACAATGAGATCCAGGTGACTCTGGGGCTCTACTGTAGATAATAATTCTCATATTTACTGCTGCAGCTTGGTGCTTGGTTGATGTGCCAAGGAAATGTTAACAAAAGTGTGGCCTCTTCAGCTGGCAATATTTGGTGCCTTTGACCACATGCTCTATTCATGCTTATTCAGTGAAGTGCACAGGAGTTTATACTCAAATCATGCCAAATATACAGAGATATCTGTTTAGATTGTGGAGTTATGATTGTTTGGAGAACACTATAGATTTGTTTTGTAGGCTTGCAATGCTCCTTGTGTAATTCTTGCCACTTCTGAGCTCTAGGGAGTCCTGGGAACATCAGACCAGCCTGGCTCCCCCAGAAAAGATGGCACAGTCTGTCCTGGGAATTAAGAAAACTGAGCTCGTGGAAATGCAGCCTGCTGGGAAAGTGGCAATATGGCTCCTGCAAAGTGAAGTACTGGCTCAGCCTGACGAGACCAGGGCAGGGCAGACACAATGGAATCTCCAAATAGGCAAGTTGCAGAGGTTTGTGAAATCATGATGCAGCATGCAAACTAAATGTGGATTTCCTTTTCAACAGCCACAGCACAAAAGCTAGGAAGCACTTGGTGAAACTAGTGAGACTGATTGCAGAAAGTTTACAAATCAGAAAATAAAGTTGCGAGACTTCCTGCCATAGGAAATTGTTGGGGGAGATGTAGTTAGCAGGTTTGAGGGATTAGATAAATTCCTAGATGAAAGGTCCAGAAATGAATAGCAGGATTAAGCACAAACATACCAGGAAACCTCCCACAATTATGACTGTCCAGGAAGTATGGGCAGAAGATGATTGTATGCCCAGGAACAGACGGCAGAAGATTGTTTTTACATGCTCTGCATCGTTCTAAATAGCATTTTCTAATGCCAGCTGAAGAGATTAAATATATAGCCCATGGTTTTGAGATATTAGGAATTATCTTCATTCATATTTTGCAAGTCGCACTACTCTGCATTTTCTCCTTTGATGTTGAGGTAGTTTGGAGTTCAATCTATTATTTCCTAAGTAACTCTGCTTTGCTGAAGGCCATTTTGTGCCACCTTCCAGAGAGCACTCATTACTTTAGGAAGCTTCAATCATTTTGGCCTTTAAAAATTCCTTCATTCTGATAGACTATGACACAACAGAGTCCCTGGAAATTTCTTTTCTTCACTTAAAATAAAGAAAACCTACTGAGTTAAAAGAAAAGCACTATAAGTGTCAAGACATTTCCAGTGCAATGTCCTTGACTTTGTGTGCTTCTAGCTCTATAGCCCTCAGGCAAGTGCAGTTCTCTTTTTGCAGTGATGGAACATGACCTGTAGTGTACATAAGCTAAAGGTTTGGGTTCCTGATGTACAGAAAAAAAATCTGCATATTGACAAATCACGCTGTATTATTCACTGGAGCTGGGTAGTTTTTAGATGTGGGTAAAGACATTACTCAGGAGGCCTGTGGGCAGTGGGAAGTGTGACATACGTGGTGGAAAAACTATGAGGAAAGGGAGGAATCAGCCCTTTGTATGTAGCTGGAGCACAATCTCTATGAAAACTGAACTGCTCAGAGCACTTTGTAATGAACACAGTCATATTCCCCATGTAAAGACCTGCAGCCAGATGTACTTTTCAGCAAGGAACCCAGTGCACACATTCTGACCACTGATACGTCCTGAAACATGATAATGCTTGTTTATTTGCTTGCTCGTTTGTTTGAAAATTGCACCTCAGGGAAGGCTAATACCTCTGTTGGTACCCAAAGTGCAGTGTGCTGTGGGAACTGGTACAAACATTGTTGAAACACATCATTGCTGCCTTGGTTGTGCCATGGATGTGCAATTTATCATGGAAGGTCACATGGTAATATCCTAATAGAATAGCATATTATTTTTTTCCTGACGACTCGCAGCTAAACATGGCATGTTTATAATTTTTTGGTAATTCTTTACTAATAATGCAAAAAAAAAGTACTCAAAAAATGAAAAATATGATTGTTTTATAGAGCATTTGATTTCAGGAAAAAAAGAATCAAACGCCTCATGAAAAATGGTTTTCTTTTCTTCCTTGTATATTCCTGTGTGCATAAAAAAGCCTTGTGTTTGTGCAGATAGTTGAGTTCAGACAGTGATATTAAATTATCTGGTTAATATTGGGAAAGGTCTGGTATTCAATCAACTTTTTTGACAGATTTCTACACCCAGCTTTTTATCCATTCCTGCATTTTCAAATGGAGATTGGGGTTTTTAGGCTTTTAAATACAGAGTTCAGAGAGTCTTTGCCTATTCCTCTCTTCTTCCCACACTTTTTCTTCCCTTTTCCTTTCCCTACATCCCCACATTACTCATATGGACAGGGTGACCAAACACAGACATGATATCTTTATTAACCCAAGTAATGGAAAATGTGTTGCAGAAAAACTCCACGGTTAGAATAAGCAGTAAGTGAGTAAACCCTGCTTTAATTCAACAAATCAATAATAATAATAATAATAAATTAACAAAAGGATGTTAGAGCATTTTCCTCATCGGTTTTTGCTGTTGTTTGGAATTGTTTAGCCTGCTGTTAGACCATTACAGCAAGAAAGTGCAAGCAAAAAAAGAGAAGGATCTCATCTTAAATTCTGGGCTAGAACAAACTTGTTTTTGCTGTAGAAATGTTACACAGAAATAATGATGTATTTTCTTCATACCAGTTAGGCTGCTTCAAGCTGTAAGTCTAAGAATAACAGTTCATACAAATATATTTTTCATATATTTTTTATGATGAGTCATTAAAAATATTTTAAATGATGAATGAATGGAGATTGTTTTTTGCAATATCTTCTTATACTTCTTTTGCAATGGTTTGTGACTGGTTTTCTTTGCACCTGAAAAAATAGATTGAAAGGAAACCTGAGGAAAAGCTATGCATTATTATCTCCATGCAAAAAGGAAGGTAAAGCCTGCAAATATTATATGTTGTAATGAACATCATTAATCCATTTTAGTGAAGCCTGGGAGAAATGGAGCAAGTTTTGGTAAACAAACTCCAGATGGAGATAATAGAAAATGAGTAGAACAATGACACTCAGAGGGAATACCTCCAAAATATAATTAAGTGGGCAGAACGATTCAAACGAGATGAACAAGACAGTATTTTAATTGCAGTTTTGAGAGACTGTTTAGATGTTTGGGGGTTTTAAGGATAAGAGGTTATATATATTTCTCAAAATAAAATGTAACTGCTATTTTAGCACTAGCATTTAGTTTTGGGATCTGTTGACACTTAAGTTCTAGGGTTACTTTATGAGAATATTTCTCCATCTTCAACTTTTTTTTTTTTTAATATTCATTAAGTGATACTGATTTGCATACAAACCCAGGCTCTCCCTAGTTACAGCATCAGAATAAGACTGTGAATCTTTGCATGGGATTGGAATCTTTTGTCCCTACCTGCCAAGTATGATGAAGATTACTGAAATAAGATCTGTTAATGGCCTGCTGTGGTCAGGGACACCTTCCCCTAGACCAGGTTGCTCAGAGCTCCATCCATCCTGGCCTTGAACACTCCCAGGGATGGACAAGCCACAGCTTCTCTGGGCATCCTGTGCCAGTGCCTCATAACCCTCACAGGGCAGAATTTCTTCCTGATGTCTAATCTAAACCTATTCTTTGTCAGTTTGAAGCCATTCCCCCCCTGTCCTGTCACTCCAGGCCCTTGTAAATAGTCTTTCTCCATCTCTCCTGTAGGCTCCCTTCAGGTATTGGAAGGTCAAAATTAGTTCACCCCAAAGCCTGCTCTTCTCCAGAACATTCTGATTCTCTCATCCTTTCCTCATAGGAGAGTGGGTCCATTCCTCTGACCATCTTGCTGGCCTCTTGCGGATGATGAATATAGTTCTTCCTTTTAAGCCTGAATATTTGCTCCTCAATGTGTATTTCCCACTTTTCAGGCCATTTTGATCACTGTAGAACTTGCAGCTACAGCACATGAAAAATTTACAGCTGAGCTTGAAAAAAACTAAATAGACAAATTCATAGATGCAGAACCCATTAAAGCTTATTAAACACAAAGATATCACATTTGGCTCAGGAGGGGTCTAAGCCTCAGGGTGGCTGCAGTCGCATCTTACTGTAGCAAACCCTTTTTTCTCTTGCTTGCACTCTTTTTAAGTATATCTTGCAGACTACAGGATTAGACTTTTGACCCCGTGTGTCTACTCTAAAAATAGACAAAAATCACTCCAAAATGTGTGTTCAGATGACAAAACTAGGGTGGAGTTGCTAAGGCTGAACTTTGTAGACCTGAGGGATTAGGAAGAGGCAGATTTTTTTTTGCTGTTGGTTTCCTTCTGATTATGATGCTTCTGAATAAATAAAATACTGTTTTTATGACAAGCAATATTTTTTTCCCAGTGAACATCTCACTCTGACTTACCCATGTTGTAAGATCTTTGACCAACAGTGTCATTGCATGTATGTAATACAGAAGAAAAACAATTTTGTGCGCTTTGAGACAAACTGAGTTACTTCATAAGAATGAATCCTACACACACACAAAAAACCAAAAAAAAACCCCAAAAAAACCAAACTAAAACAAAAAGAAAACCAACCAAAAAGTCACCCATGATTGTAACTTATTTAAATTTGGTTTAATAATCAGGTAAATATTAGAAAAATAGAAACATTCCAAACCCCAAACCAAAACAAGATGGAAACAAAAAACACCCCCAGATAATAATTCAAAAGAGCAAAACACTAGGTCCTAGTAAAACCTTCAACCTCATTATGCAGTTTTCAAATTTTCATTTTGATCCACAGACTAAGCAGGATAGCAACTGTTTTGGAAGGTAAGATCTACAACCAGGACAATCTTGTTAAATTAGATAAACAGATTTAGTTCTGAAAAATGAGCAGACATGCAGAAGAAATTGGGAAGATTTAAGTAGTAGGTTAGTGCCAAATGCACAATAGTAGAAGAGAGAAGTTGTCTAAATAATTATATCATGGAGTAACATTTATGGATTAAAATGAATGAAGACATTTGTACAGATATGGTGTACTAGGATTATCACAAAATAAAATGAAGGAAGATTGGTCTGATCTATTATTGAATCTGCCAGAAACTAGGTATTTGATATATATTTTCTGTTCAGTACAGGTCAGAAGTCTTGTAAAATAGAACACTGGGTAGCAAGGAACCTTTAAAGGTCAGGTAGTCCAACCTCACTTGCAGTGAGTAGGGACATCTTCAGCTAGATCAGGTTGCTTAGTTGTTCAGTCTGACCTTGAGCCAGCTTTGTGACGGATTCATGCCACAAAATAAACCCTAGATCCATATTTGCATTTAAATAAAGAATCTAAATTTATCTATAGATTTCCACTGGGGTTCTTTTGTTATTTTGTATTTATGTAAAATAGAAGCTATTGACTGGTATTTACCATTCTGGATTCAGTACTGAGACAGGAAGAAAGAAAAAGAGAAAGCAAACCTCTTTTTTCCTATCTTTTGTTTTAGTAGCAAACGCTTGCTACAGTTTTTTTATGTCATGAGAGCAGTGAAATAAAACACTCTGAATGCAATAAATGGTTCATTCACATTAAAAAGTGTACAGATTAAGAAAAGGGGGCAGGAGCACACACCGTGTGAGTTTAAAGGGTATGAAAAGTAAATACTGACTTCTGATTTTGCTAAAACATCTGATAAATCTGAAAATTTATGAAAATTACTTCTGGAAAATTTAAGGAGTGGGTTTTTTTTTTGTGATTACTTTATTAGACAATAGAAGAAATAGTACAATTCTCTATTTGGATTGTATGTTTAACAAAAACTAGTGAGAGGTAGAAGGCCAAAGAATTAGAGACAGTAATGTAATCTTCCCCTTGGTGCCACATCTTTTATTTCTCTATTGAACAAAATACTTTTTTTATTTGACAGTTTTTGAGCAAATAAAGCTTTTCTGTGGCCTGAACTCTCCAGGGTGCATAAATGGAAGATCAATATTCTGCTGGATTTCATAGATTATTTAAACAGACTTAATAATATTCTCTCATATAACAAAAAAAAAAAAAAAAAAAAAAAAAAAAAATAAGGGAAAAAAAGGGAACAAAATAATTAAAAAAAAAAAAAAAAATTTTATCAAAAAAAAAAAAAAAAAAAAAAAAAAAAAAAAGTAATGAGGTGAAGATAGTGTACAATATCATTAAATAGATATAATATTTAGTCAGGAAAATTATATTGCTCAGATGGCTGTTTGTTCTGAAATAATAAACGCTGAAAACAAACTGGATACAGTCTGTGAGCTTTGTCTGCAGCCTTTTGTGCAGTTTGGAAAAATCATATCTGAAATTCATTTATACTGAAAGTTTACCCCCCAAGACTTTTCTGACATAAAATATGCACTTTTTAAAGAGCAAGTACTTAACTAATAAGGTTCGTGGTCTTTTGAAGCTGGCTTTATGATGTTCTTTCTCTAAAGAACAATTTAATTAGATATCAAAATGTCACCCGCAGTGAATAAAATCCCTAAATGTTAAAGTCAGAGCTGTGTGTTGCCTGTAGAAGTGAAAGTCACTGATACTTCTATTTTACCCTGTTGCTTTAGAGGCTGAGTGGAAGGGTCATAATATTTGTTTACAACCAGAAGAAACTTATTATCTAACCTAGGATCTGAGTCATTATCTATTCACACATTAATTTCCACTGGGTTTTGCATATAATTTCAGGGCTTTTGTTTTGGCAGAAAATATGGGATAATTTTTCAGCAATTAATGTTTTAATAATTAATAATGATGAAAGAAGGGAATTTTTAAGACTATGCAGAAAATTTCTTTGAATAGAGACAAGATTATAATTTTTCAGCCAATACAGAGAATCCCAATAGGAGGGAAAAGCTACCTCTACCTCTGTTAACTCTTTCTGCAGTGATTAGAATATTTTAATTTCTGTATTTTGGATTACAGTAAATAATCATAGAATCATAGACTATCCTGAGATGGAAGGGACCCCCAAGGATCATCAAAGACCAGCACCTGGCCCAAAATCCCACCATGTGCCTGACAGTGTTGTCCAAATTTTTCTTGAACTCTGACATGCTTGGTGCTGTGACCACTTTCCTGAGGACCCTCTTCCAGTGGCCGACTGCAGGATGAAAAATATTTTTGCTAATAACCATTAGTGTCTGTTACTCCATATTGCAAGGACTGCATTAAATCAAAAGATTGTGGTGGATATTCATGTGAAAGTTGTTCTACAGAAAACCATCACAAAAAACTATTCAAAGAGTGGAAGTTCTGAACTAACATATTTTCTCTTATGCTTTAAGAAAATTAAATTTGAAATCATGCTTTATTCAACTGAGGGGAGCAGGGGGAATCCAGATACCATTCCATTAGGGGTATTATTACCAGGTATTAAGCATGCTGACTAAATAAACCAAAGAATTCCTTCCAATTATTTAGTACAGAAAAGGCAAACAACTCCTTTGAAAGCTGTAAATTATAGAGAAACAAGTATTCATTGTTTGCTCTTCAATCTTTAGACAAATTTTAGTGTCAAAACTTGTGAAATCAGGATAGCTGAATCAATAGAGCCTCAAGATACATTTTATTAAAACAAAGAGCTTTATAATAAAATGGAATAAAAATTTAATTTTAAACGCATGTTAAATTTTCCGCCACTTCAAACAAATGTTGACATTTTAATCTTATTCATATTTTTTCTGTATATTAATTACAGATGTAATTTAACAGCCACTAAGTATAGAGTCCAATGGAATTTTGGTTGGGCTATGAGTGCAGAATTTCACTGTTAATCAGAGGACATAAAAGAAAATATTAACTTTAAAGATCCAGGATATCATTCTCCCTCTTGGGAGGTTCTAACCTGTTTCAATTGCTTTTTCTTTTTTTTTTTTCCTTCACATTCAGAACCTTTCCAGATAAAAGACACATTTCATGCCTCAACCTGTGCTTTAGCTTCTACATAGCTGAAGAGGAGTCAGCAGGTAACAGCAAATCCATAGAAATGTAAATCCTGTTCCATATACTGCAGCAGGAGTAAGAGGATTGTTGTGTGTGGTGCTGAGCACCAAGGTCTCCCTCGCGGCAGAGACCGATGCCTCCTGGCCACCACCGTGTAATTCAGTACAACTGGCCTGGAACAGGATGTAATTGGAAAAGTAGAAGTCCATCAAATCATCTTGGAAACTCAGTGAGGAGTAGGCAGACATGACACAGCCCAGAGGCCAGGAATGGAGACTGAGGATGTGCTTCCCTTCTCCAATATATTTTCAATGTCCATTTTGTTCTGACATTTGCATTGGTTTATTGAAGCTGCTAAATGGATACAACACCTTTCCTGTGGCATTTCCATTTTTTGTTTCTCATTTTTTCTTCCAGTCTAGAAGTTTAATTCTCATGTGGGCAGGTTCAAGCAGTGCTCCCAAATCCATTGTGTATTCTATGTCAGCTGAAGCTGAACAAGCAAGAGCGTGGACTGATGTTCCCAGGGCTTGTCTGTGATGTTCAACATCTTGAAATGCTGCCAAATCTGCTTACTTTGCCCTGCTCTGAGAAGCCAGTGAACCACATTCCCGTGGTAATCATCTGCAAACTGCCAGATGATTTCATTGGATATAGGACTGGACTCATAACGTTAAAATGGAGGCGGAGTATTCAGTGAAATTACCTGTCAAAATCTATTTGGAAACAATCATTCAGTCTGCAGGGTGACTTGCAAACCTTAGGCATGATTAAACAGATTGGGACCTTCACCTGCATTTTGTCCTGCCTTTTAAAATTTTCCAGCAATGGCTTTCTTTGGAGCTTGGAGCTTGTCACAGAGTATTTTTTATTCTGTGCTAACAGTTATTTAATGCAAACACCACCTTAGCACGAAGAAACAATTTTCTTTTCGATGGTTGACTCTTCACAATGAATTACAAAGGGAGGTAATACCGTCAGAACATGTATGCAAAATCTTTAAAACTAAACCATCCAATTTGTCCATTTAGTTGATATTCTTTCCTCTCCATCAGTTTTGGGTATGTTTTACTTCTTTCTCAAACCCTCTAACTGGCGATGTTTTAATGAGACTGTTTATAGTTCAAAAAGTGCACACATTAGACTAGATACCACCAGAAATTCACACAATCAGAGCTTCTTACCCTTTCAAAAATCTAATAGGTTGCAGTGAAACCCAGTTTCAGTTAAATAAAAGTATTAAATTCTATTTAAGGCATAATATTTCCAATCTATTTTTCACAAAACATTTAAACATTTTCTTTAACAAACGTATGAATATTGATTTCTATAAAGGAGATAATGGTTAAGATTTAGTGAATATTTTTGTCTAAGGTTTTTTAGCTAACAACCCCAGCTGAGGGCACATTGTTTAAAAGTGTGATGCAATCTGTATTTGTAGTGTTTTGTAGTGCTTGGCATTTTCAGAAGTGAAATAGCAAATTAAATATTTAATTGCTTTCATAATTATTAGTGTCAGCATGTTTCTAGAAGGCTTGATCTGCATTTTCTTAAAAGTAGTCTGACATAACCCTCAATTCTTATAACTCATTTTAAAAACAACAACCAAAAAATCATGAGAAGTCCTCTTCTGTTGTAACAAGTTTGGTTTTCTTAAATGGATTTTTGACTTTGCATTTTTTAAAATAGTTACTTGAAAATTTTAGATTAACCATCCAGGAAAACAAAGGAGTAATTTGACAAAGCTCAAGAAATTCTCATAGCTACTCAAACTGTGAAATGCTATGGTTTTTTCATAATATAAAAGGCCATTATAATTTAAAAAAATCTGCTGCAAGTAAAAATATAAAATAAATAATTGCACATTTAATGGATAGGGGACAAGCTGAAAAAATAACACAAAAATGTGATTTAAAAAAAATGGGTTACATCATTCAGCAGTATTTTAACAAAATGCGGAGACAGAATAGAGTATATTCATAAAAGGGGAAGACATAGTAAAATAAGCCCTCTTTACACTTTTCTGTCATTTTAAAGTATATTTCTAACCTTTTCCTTACTTTTCTCTATATTATTTTAAATATATTAGAAGTTTTTGTATATTAAATTAAACTTACAAGATGAAACAGACTTTCTAGAGGCAAAAAAACGGAGCACTCTCATCAAATAAGTTAAATAAATATTCTGCAAAAGTAATGTTGGTAGAAAACATTTCATAATGCACAATGTCTCTTTTGAAGAACTTCAATATCAAAGTAGATTTTAAAAAATGCATTATTCTTTTTGTTTGTTTGCTTTATTTTGTTTATTTGCTTTTGAAGATTTTTATATTTTAGCCACTTCAGAATCTGAATTCATAATCTTTGATTCCTTTTAATATAAGTTTTTTTAATTTTTTTGTTTATGTTTGAAATCTATCACAAGTCTTAAAGCTAATGTCAGTGTTATGCTTTGCTTTTTATTTTGTTTTAATTAAGGTACTTACATTTATCTTAAGAGTGTTTTCTTCTGGAAATATCTGAGATAATTGCCTGTAAAAATAATGAAATCAGGAGACTGATTAGGGAAATTAGCTAGGCTGGATCTCAGAAACTGCATTTCTCTATTAACCTCCTAGAGAGATCCATCAGGAACCTTCTCACCACAACTTCTCAGTTCTACTTTGAAAAGTATCTATTATGCTAACAGATATATTTGAAAGTATCTATTTTGACCCTCTCCTGAAGGGGTAACAGGTTCTTGTTAACAGATCCCTTGGGCAGAGCTAGAGTGAAATGACATTGAATGATCATATTAAAATATTTTCATATATATATATGTTTTATTTTAGAACAGTTTTTCCCCAATGGAAATTATTATGTAACCACTTTGTTTATTTTCTATAGTACTATATCAATACAAAAATAACCCTTCAGAAAACTTATAAAGAAAGAAAAAAAAAGGTTAAGAGCAGAAAGATCTCATCACCTGAGGACCCACCAGTGAAACTTACTGCAATTTCAATGTCCAAAGTGATCAAAGTGATGGTCACAGTCTTGATCTGTTGAGGGTGAGGGAAAGCACATGGAACAGAAAGTTCCATGGGTTCATGAAGCTCAGATTTGTGTTGGAACACCAAGCTGCTTCCCCTGGTGGAGGAGTTTTGCACTATCTGCTGCAACACTGCGGATCTGCTACAACATTTTGGATTTTGCACAGCCCTCTGGTGGAAGGCCCCAGTAATGAGTCTGGGGGTACTTAATGCCTGTGGGTGGTTTATGACCCCTTCTGAGATAAGACAGCTGCCTCTCATGTCAGTGCAGTTGAGCCAGTTTTGCTCCATCAGAAGTGACAATTGTCTTCAGACCTACATGTGAATGTGCCAGTTTCTGCCACTTTCTGCAGGGTGGGGGAGAGTTTTACAGCTGGTCCAGTTCCGTGAGAGAGAAGATAAGAGGACTGACACAATAAAAAAAGCAATATACCACCTTGCAGTATCTGCTTCTTATTTGCCTTCTCCCTTACCTGGCTCAAAACCCAGCTTGTAGCCACCAGTAGTGAGTGCTCTTATGAGAATCAGAGGCTTCAGCAGCACACACCCAAAAACTGTCCCAGTCCCCCTCAAGGGCTGCAAACCCAACCCCCACAGCACCCTCTGCCTCCACACAGGGCCGGTTTGAGTCATTAACCATTAGTGTTCCAGTTGTTGGGAAGGGCGAAACAGGAAAACCTTAGAAATATGATTGCCTGGCAAAAGATTTTGAGAATATAGAAACTATAGGCGAGTTTAGAATGAAAGCAAGCTTTGAGATACCAAGCCTTAGTTATTGGACAACTGGAAAACAATGGTATGGCTGGATGAAGGTAATCCCCTTCTTATTAAACAATGCCCACTGCTTACATACAGGTCCAAAGGCTAGGCAGACCCCATTAGCTTGGCAGAAAGAGTCCAAAGAGCAGTTTTTATGGTTTAAAATATAACACAGTATGGTAATGTAATGATTCTTACAGGTGATATGTAAATGCTATAGGATTTGTATCGTGTACTAGATTGGTTAGTGAGAATTAGAATATTCAGCATGGAAGAAGATTTATTGTATTGTAACGGGAATTTCGGGGCTCTTTGTCTATCTTCTGCTATTTTATCTTTTGCTGTCTATTGCTCTCTCTTTCTCTCTCCTCGCTGTCTTTTGGGCCTGCTCCAAGCTGCAGTGGCAGCTTTAAGCAGGCCCCCTGCACCCATGCCCTTTGCAATAAACCACAACTTCCAAGACCAAGCTTCAGAGATCTTTTGTTACCATTTGTCCTGACCGTCCATACCACACCGACACTCTCACACCAGTCTCTCATGATATCTCTTTTGTTTTATAAATTTTATGCTACTGGCTTTTAGTGTTGAAATAATTGATAGGAAAACAGGCACTTGAACATTTGAAAACTACAGATTTTTACATACTTCATGCAGACAACAATCTTTGACATTCATTGGAGCTGCTTAAAATCAAACTATGTATGAAATGTAGCTAAATGTAATTTAGGATATTGTGTTTTACTTAAGATATCAAATTAGCTTATAAGAAATGCGTTCAGTCATATATCAAATCAATAGGCCTGTGGCAGATCCATTTTTTAAACTCTTTGTATTGAATGGTGTGTTGGATTTGCCTGGGGTAGGGTTAACTTTTTTCAGTTTGTGGGCTGAGGGTGCACAAGGGGTGGGAGATGTTCAGAGTGATGGCATTTGTCACCCCAAGTCGCCATTGCAAGTGATGGGGATGACCAAACACCTGCCTGCTCATGTGAAGTGATGAATGAATTCCTTGTTTTACTTTACTTTTGAGCAAGGCTTTTGGTTTCCCTGTTAAAATATCTTTAGCTCAATCCATGAGTTTTCTCACTTTTACCCTCCCCCCTTCTCTCCCCCACCCCACTGGTGGGGTGCAGATACTTGCAGATACTGCAAGGTGGTATATTGTTTTTTTATCATGCCAGTCTTCTCTCCCATGCAACTGGTGAGTGAGTGAGTGAGTGAGTGAGTGAGTGAGTGAGTGAGTGAGTATCTTCGTGGATCTTGGTTGCTGGCTGGGGTTAAATTATGACAGATGGTTAAGGCAGAGGCCTTATGATACTTTTTCCAAACTCAGAAAAAAAAAAAATTACAATGTTTTTTCTTTATTCGTGACCACCAGATATTTTACTAGTAAGAAGGTACAATTATCCTTTTGATTATCTATCCTCCTTCAGTTTGTTGCAAATTTACTACCTGGGCTATTCATTCACTGGTTGGTTTTATTCTTTTGTAAGGTCATGTTCCATGTGAAATTGCTGAAGTCACTCAGCCAAATCCAATGTAGCTCTTGGAGGATCAATGTTGTAATGCACCTAGCCTGACAGCATTAATCCTTTACTCTGCAGCACCAAGAGTTCTACTTCACAAATTCAAACTTCCCAAAAATGACAAAACGTTTCAATCCTGTAAATCAGTAACACTGCACTGAGGAACTTTGTCTTTAATGATTGTGACAAGAAAGTGAAAGCCACTGGATGTTATAAAATGCTTCATCTAATTCCAGTCTAACAATTTGGAAATAAAATTAGTTACCCTTTGCTTGCTTTCCTGAGACTTCAAATACTATATAACACCAGGATGTGGGGCAAGAGCTAAAACTCTGATTTATGGCAGCTGGCAGAGCTGTGGAGAAGGAATAGAAGAGCTCTGACGGTGTATATGTGCATCCTGATGAAGCGATAAGTAAGGAGTGTAATATTCCTGATAAATTGAGCTGTACAACTACTACAAAAATAGGGTTAAATGAACATTTGTTTCAGCACTGCGCAGCTGTTTCTGCAGATCGGGTTCCTGCTCCTTAATATTCATTGCTAGCAAAAACTCATGCAGAGAAGTTTTTGTTCAACATGAATATTTAGGAAATTACTGTTCAATAGATGAATATTTAGTTTTGCATGCAAAATATCCCAGCATTCATGAACAACTTTGTGGGTCTGTTATTCATTGTTTACTGTTCTTCTCATTCATAAGTTTCATTCTTTTAGGAAAAATAACAATGCAGCTATAATACTTCAGCAGTCACAAGGTAAAAAAATGCAATAGGTTAATCTTTTCAAATCATTGTTTATAAAAAACTTATCCACAACTCTAAGATTTTTGCTTTGGAGAACAAATACAATATTCTATTTCAGTAAATTCAATACATTTACTTTAGTAGTGAATGACAAGCATATGTAATATATAAAAATGAGGACCTTTTTTGAGAGCTTTAAGGGCCAAAGGTAACCACAAAAGTGCTCAGTTAGCCTATTTAATCCCTTTAAAATCCAGAGGATTTAGATATACTACAAAGAAACATCTCAAAGGTCAGACAGTAACTGCCATTTAATAAAATTACCAGATTTTTTTTCCCCATAAAGTGGGAATTCTAATCATAAAAAACAACTGGGAAATACTTAACAGAATTATTATGCCAATCACAATTAAGTAATGGGGAAAAATAATCTAATCTTCTTCTTTCTTCACTGTTTAAAACATATAATGCAAAGATAATTTTAGGAATGTCTTAAGGCCGGGATAATGGACACCAAATACTCATGATTACATCTTGTTGATTTTCCAGGATCACCTCCTGCAAGCTCAAGAACACTCCAGGCCTACATGCCAGAAGCCAAACAAAGGTGGTGGAAGATCTGCAGAGATGAACAAGTAGCTTTTGACAAAACACACATGTAAAGAAAGCATACAATAAGTGGGAGGAGGGGCAAGTGATCCAGGAAGTATATAAAGACATGTTCAGCCATGCAGGAATGAGGATAGGAAAACTACAGTCCTTGGTGTGTGTGTCACAGAGTGAGACTGGGACCACCATTGTTCAACGTCTCTGTTAATGACCTGCATGACGAGACAGAATCCACCTTCAGCAGGTTTGCAGAAAAATGGTTGGTGGACCAGAAGGTTGTGTTGCTCTTCACAGGAACCTTGTCAGTGTGGAGAAATGGGCAGACAAGAATCTCATAAATTACAGCAAAGGGAAATGCAAAGTCCTGTACCTGGGCCCCTCTGCAACACCAAGTTATCCGTGATGCAGCAGGGATCAAGGTTAGCAGTCTCCCAGAGTCCATTAGACAGTTTTACCAGCAGACTGATGGAGGTGGTCCTTGACCTCTATTCATCCCTGGTGACACAAACCTGGAAGGCTGTCCCAGTGCTGGGATCCTCTGTTTATAAGACAGGGAGATACTGGGGTGATTCTTGTAAACAGCTACTCAGTGATTAAGGGCTTAGAGCACATGACACAAGGAACACAGAAGGCTTAGGAGGAATTTTATCAATACCTCATGGAAGAATTACAGAAAGTACTCTGAAACACAAAAAAAGCATTTATACATGAGGAAATATTAACTTTGAGGGTGATTAATCAAGGAAGCTTGTTCCTCAGAGAGGTTATGGAATCTTTCTCCTAGAAGATACTGAAAACACAACTGCTCTGGCTCATTAGAGGAGGGGCTTGACTAGATGATTTCCACATCAGCCTTAGCAATTTTGAGAGAGCATCAGCTCTTTCTTTCATATGAATCAATCATCACTTCAGTTGTTAAGATTTGTTTAGTCTGACCAGTTTAAGACAAGACAATTTGAAGCTTTATTTAACCTTCATCCTAACCCCTGCATTAATGCAGATTTAGATTATATTTGATAAAAGTAATTAACATCCTCATTGGACCAGAGAAAATCCAGAATCAGCCTCAGTGACAAAACTGTGCATCAGTATAACTGTATCACGTATTGTGGATGTTCCTGCTGTGCTGGAAAGTGATGCTGAAAGTCTTCTTTTCTGGAATTGCATCTCCCAATATTCTGGTGGGTTCAGCACTCTTCTCTCATTTTTGTTGAACCGGGTACAACAGTACTAATGACACAGCAACCAAACACTCTAGGCCAACAACTGTTGATCTGTTTGCTATTATTTTGCTCAGTCATTTTTAATACATTATTTGTAAGAAATTGATTGAATATTTCTGTTTCTCTATGACTTCTACCAAAAGGTTGCCCTTTCTGAAGGATAAGAGGAGCATTTAATAACTTCTTGGCTTTGCGAACTCTGCCATTGTCAGGATTTTTTCTCTTATATTTCAACCACAGTACTGGGAAGAGGATAGCAGAAAGCTCTAATATAAGTTTCAATTCTGCAGATGTGTTTATAAGTGGGCAACTTCCCCAGTAATGATGAGCACTGGTAGGGTCTGATATAAGGATACTAGTATTTATCTACACATCTTTTTTTTTCTATTTAACAAATACTTTAAAAAGGTTTCAATTTCCCTCCCAGTTTTAGTTCATATAAGAAGTTTGCATAAACTTTGCATAGTTCGACGCTCACTTCAACTACAAAATGTTCATATTTGACATGTGAGCCACACATGAACATATGGGTAATGGGTGTATGCACATCGTGCATTTAAAACTTCGTTTTCAAATTCTGTCCTCAGAATTTTAGGAAAGAGAACCCATACAAACCTTGAATTTCAATTTCTTGAAGGGATATTCTCACTGTATGAGTATTTATCCAACACTCATATAACTATCACTAATGTGAAATGCTTGACTCGCTGGTCATTCTGTACCCTTTGCTTTGAACCATGACAGTCACTGTAGATTGGCCAGTGAATGTCAGCAGGTGGCCACTGTTATCCATCAGGAAATAAAAGTGTTGCCATCCTGCTTTGATACACCACTCTTAAAAGGAAGAAAATAAAATTGCCCAGAAATGAGATAATCTTTCAAAATAGCTGAAACATGAACCAATAGATGAAACAAGCAAAGAAAATGGATTAGCATGAATCTATCCTTCAGCTAAATATAGAACCAAGACACAAGAATGAAACGTAAAAAGTTCTATTTTACAACTGTTTCTAATTTTATAGATGTGCATGATCTATATTTCCCCCTCTGGCATGTGAAAGTTGGACCCCATAGAACAGAATATGTTGCCTGTTCTATCACATTTATAAATAATGAATAATAATATGACAAGGATTATTAAGCAGCATAAAGCAAGTAAAAGAATAGAAGCAGAAATAACAAGGTTATCAACATTCTTCCTGAACAGTTATTTCTATGAATTGTGCTGGTACAGCTCAGTGCATCTCCACTCAGTAACAGGCAGAGACTAAAAAAATGACTGAGCTTTTACTTTTGCAAAATCATTTCTGGGACAGAGCAAGAGTATAATAATAATAATAATAATAGTAATAAAATCCTAAATTATCTCTCTTTAAACTGAAATCCTGCTTCTTTCATGATGCTCTGAAATATTTATTTAATTGAACGTCAATAGGCAAATATATTTCAGAATGCTACTTCAAACATTCAGTTATTTTAGTAGTCCAAATAAAAATTTTATTTGAGAGGATTGTTATAACCTAAAAAATCAAAGTTTCAGCAAAACTTTGGAAGAAAATAACCCAACCATTTTACCACCATCCTGCTAAAAAGCAGGTGAAAGCAAAAGTTAAATGCAGAAATGCTGAAGTGAATTCAAGAATTCTGTATCTCATATTCAGGATTCATTGCTCACTTTCCTGCCTCCCTTTGCAGACAGCTGTCACACTGGTAGTCCTTCTTTCCAGAGGTGTGCAGAATGTTCAGAAAGTACTTCTAGTTCAACTTGGATAAAGATTAGGTGTAGTGGGTGGTCAGAGCCAAATTGTTGGTGAAGGTTTACTAGCAGTACAAAAATCAGGATACCATGCACCCTTGTCTGCAGTCTTGCATTAACATATAGTTGGAGATTAGTTTGAGTGTAGAAAGACCATCAGAAAGTGTCTTTACTAACCTTATGTCAGGTTAAAGGAGGAGGTTGATGTGTGGGCTTGGTAAGGTCACTCTGGTAGGGACAAAAAGGACTGAGCAGACACCCAAAGCCATCAGGGAATCACAATGGATACAACAGGAGCAGGATGTCACAGATGGGTTTGTTTCAAAGATCAGCGTGTTTGCTGCAGTCCCTTCCACTGTGTATTGGTAGTGAGTTCCTGAGAAGACTGGAAGGAATTCCAGGGTAAACAATTTCTGTCCCAGCTTGCTCAGGTTCAAGGATGTGTATGAAGTATCCTCAACTTTTGAAAGAGGGTCATTCCAACTCATGCCATGAGTGCTGCTACTAGGTCACACTGCCATTGGCAGATTGATTCCTTACAGTGACATCAGCTGTTCACCTGCACCAGCCAGGCTACATTTCCAGAATCCTGGGGAGATTAACCAGCACTCTCTGGAAAGCTATAAAACTTAACTCAGGTTTTGGTGGTCATGTAAGTGTTTGTGTTACCTTCACTGTTTACAGGACCATCATCTATCTTTATTATTTTATATCTATTATTTACATTTTGACACTGTTGCTGTAGTTTATATAAATATTATCCATCCTCCTCTAAATGTATTAGTTTCTAGAAAGTCTTTTTATTCCCACTCTCTTATTCATATCCTTTCCTGCTAAGGTAGGGGTGATGCACCCAGAGATGATGCAAACAACCTCAAAAGCACTCCAGTTTATACTTGCCAAGGGTACACTCACATCCTTGTCCAGCCCCTTCTGTCATCCAATCAAGGAATCATATCCTTGCCTCCTTATGGATGCAAACAAAGACACTTAAAGAAAACTGAATCCTGAGATTCAGGTTGCCACAGCTGAGAATCCATGCCCTGTTTCAGCCCTGGTCTGTTTGGTGATGGAGAGTCTGGCAGCACTAGGTGAACTTTAAAGTGAAATAAAATAAGTTTATTGTAATAAAATACAAAGACTGTGAAAAGGTAAAAAGCAATTGCTTTCTTTTGAGGCAGACAAGAAACCCCCCTTAAATAAAGCATTCCTTCTCCTTTAGCTCTCATTCTAGCTTGGTTTCATTTTGTTTTCTCTGTTCTCCCCTGCCAGTGGAATAACAAGTGAGCTATCTCTAAAGTCAATTCGAACATCTCCCAGGAAATAAGCAGCAGTCTGTTAGATAAATTTCAGTCTTTTCTTGCTGAGGAGCATACTGCTCTAAGATGAAGTCTCTCATTATATCCTTTTTCCTGGGACGACTTCTGCTGAATGGAAGTTCAGCCCTGGGTGTTCCTATAATCTCCAACACTGAAAGTGATTTGATAGGGCATTATCTCTTCTCTCCTGCACTGCTCTGCTGCAACCACAGTTTCAGTCACTTGCCATCATTAGAAAATTCATTCCTATGTGGAAAAAGTCAGGTAGGTTTAACTGTTAATTGACTGCAGAGTGTACTGGAATCTCTCCCTGACAAAAAGATAAGTAAGGGATATTCCCCATGTCTCTGAGTATTAACTACGGCATATAAATTTTTAATAGTGGTAACTTCAGAACGCTTGATATAGGCCTTGATATCATTAACACAAAAAATCCCTTGAAGCTCATTGTGCTTAGAGAGATGACTTCTAAATAGAGATGTAGTGAGACTGTCTTATAATATCTGTAAAACAGAAATAATAGGGTTTGGGAATACTTTTTTAAACATTTGTGTGGAAGCACAGGTTAGAAGGGTGTTTACTATATTCTGAAGGGTTTTTGTCTGCACCCCTGATCATGCCAAGCATAAACCTGTTCATGCTATTTCTTTACATCATTACTGTTAAAATATTGGTACTGCTTTACATAGTCATAGGGACAAAAGAGATGTGTGGTATAAAAGATAGGAAATATCATAACGGTATATTCACTTCACTGATCACCAAAACCAGACTGTATTTAATACAGGCAGCTACTACCCAAAGTAGTTATAATGAGCTCATTTGTTTGCTGCACTGAAAAATCTGATCTGCACACCTACTGAATTTTCATATATTTATCTCATAGAAAAAGAATTTGGCATTTTTTGTTTGTTTTGTATATTTGCAAGTGCATTTCAGGGTTAAGAAAGAATAAGGCATTCCATATCAGCTGAAAGTTTGTTAAAATCTCCAATTTCATATATTATATGACCTAAAGAAGATGATGAAGTGAATTTACACTTATTTTTCTCACTTAATTATGGCATTTAGGTGTCAGTCTAAGGTAAATACTCATAAACCCTGCTTTGTCAGGACCCCAAAATAGCTGTGCTGGGTTCTGCATGTCGACAGCAGAGAATGACTGTGCAGCACAAAGGAAGAGAAAGTTCTCCAGGTGTTGCTGTGGCAATGGGAACAGCATGGCCAAGACAAGAACTAGTCTTCATGAAGGGGGCTTTGATGTCCTGTCTCATATCCCAAACTATTCATATACTGTCTGTAACGATACGACATACAGAACGACCAGGTAAGTGGACCAACTCTCTCTCTTTTTTATTTTTTAAAACTACATCTCTAGGAGAAATAGCATCCTTGCTCTTTTAAGTAATTGATTTCAGTACAGGTCAGAAATCCATACTGCTTAGCAAGTAAATATTGTCAAGTAAATAATGGTGGTGAGGAATGTAAACAATGACATTTGCTATTTGACCTTAATAAGCCCACAGGGTCAATGAAAAATTGCTGAAGGAATCATCATTTCTGATTAACCAGCTAGGAAAAACCAACCACAGACCAAACAAAAAGAATGAATGTAATAAAAATGACAAAGGATAGTTAAAATCTTTTATAATTTATTCTTAAATTGATCTATTGTTTTCATTCAATGGTTGTAAATAAGAAATAGATTCAGAGTGTGATATTTGGTTGGCTTTTTTTTTTTATTTCCTCAAAGTAATTTTGATTTTGCTGTATAAATTGATTTTATTTCGTCTTGTTATTATACCCTCCTTCCATCTAAAAACTATTTCAATAGTCAAATCCAAATTAGAATAGTCTGATTGATGACTGAGAAAAAATATCAGATCTGTGTTCCATAGTTATAAAAGTAAAATTTAGGAACATTAGAAAAATGATTTCAATGTCCTACCTATCAAATGTGTGAAATATGTGTAGTTAATATTTTATCGTGAATTTGTACAGATGCACATTTGCATAGACTGCATAGATATGTATCTAATATTTACAAACACACTTTCATTAAGAAAACACTGAAGTTTCAGTGTTACAGGAATTCCAGACAAGACACGGAGTCATGGATTGTTATTTTATTAAAATTGTAGGCATATTTCCCTGCCTTTATTCACATAATAACCTGTGTCCTGATGTGTGTACACAGCTTCACAAAGGAAGGTGTGTTGGAGTTGAGTAGGATGAAGGCCTTTTCCTTCTTGTCATGGTGAGCAAGAACTCACCCTCATTGCCCCATGGGAGTTCATATGTTAATTAAACTATTCCATATAAAGTTATGTTCTGAGTTACTGTTGCTGATTGGCTAGTTACATATGTCATATATGGTTATGTTTCTAGTTCTCAGTTATGATTGAAACCCTTCCCTCAGACTTCTACCCCTAACCTATAAAACTCATATAACTCCTTATAAAAGTTACTGTTTCACCCTGGCCCCTGCCTTTTTCTGGTGCACCCCATACTGAGTTTGTCCTCTATACAGTTGTTGTTTTAACCATTAAAGCCTCTTTTGTTTTTGGGTCCCCAAATTGTGCCCATCTCTCTTTTTATTCTCTGCCTAGGGACTTACCATCGGGGTCTGGCATGTTACAAAGGTGGGATAGGTAAAACTTCCTACTGAAATGGGAAAACAATGAGGTTTGGCTACCTGAGGAGAGTCATGTACTGAGGCTCTGATGATCTGTACTTGAAGATTGACAGTAAAGTCAGTTTACTTTACTTTATTTGCAGGTTGAAACCATCTGCAACTATGTAATACATGGTAGGGCCAGTTTGTACAGTTTTAGGTGCATCAACTCCCTACGTGCTAGAACACCAGAATTTGTAGCCCCTGCCTGTCTTTCCTGGGGTACCTCATCCCCAATTTCCATACCCTGCTGCATTTGTTTTTCTACCTCATTTGGACCATACCTCAGGAAAAAGAGTGCATGGGAATGAGCGGCGTATCTTTCCAACTGGGACGGGGTTTTATCAGGAAATTGCTCACAGCCTATGGGCAAACAGGGAGGCAGGTCAGACAGCCTGACTGGGATGCTCTTGGCCCCTGCAGCCTGCTCAGAAGGGACTTCAGCTGTATTTCTAAGGCCTCCTGCTCTGATGGGATTTGCAATACTGCACTTCATGTGGAGAACAATGAAGGGGCAGAGGGCCCAAAGAAAGCAAATCAAGTCACAAAACATGAAAAAAGAAATAAGAAAATCTGACTTTGCAGAATCGTGACTGGACTAAGTCATGACCCAAGAAAACCAGCTGCTAAGGACAATGGAAAGTCCTTGGTACTTGGGAGAGATTTTAGCCAAAATTTTTGCATGAGAGGCCTTTGTTTCTGTTGCAGAGAAAATGTAAAGCACATTGTAGGGCTCCCCAGGCAGGGGAGATTTTTGCTGAGAGTCCTTTTCGTATCTGTGACTACAAAAGATGACTTGATTCCTGCCAGAATCATATATATATATGTATATATATGATATATATCATATGTATATGTAAAATATATCCTCACTTGGATCAACCTAGTGAAACCAATTATTTCTCTGACTTAGTGAAGGGGAAGTATGGAGGGAATAAATTTAGTATAAACCATTAATACAAGAAAAAATATTTGTAAAATATAAAAGCAGTAGTTACTTATCTGTAAAGCATACTAGTCACATAAATCAGTGTTACCTTGTATCAGCACATTGTTTATGGGGTGATTATAATTTTTCATTAAACATTTTTCTTCCTTTTTTTCTTTTTTCTTTTCCTTATATTTTAAAAACTGCACATTCTGAAGCATTTTATAGAGAAAGGTTGTATCTCTTCATTTTTTTTTATATTTGAGGATATATTTTAAATTAGAAAGGAATTTGAAGCCCTCTGGAAGCATACTGAAAGGGACCAAAGTCAATTATCACTTCCAATATTGACACTAGAGGTAGCCAGTAATTCTGAATATGAAACTAGGGCCCAGGTTAGAAATAATAGTAATTGATTGAACATGTAATGACTTTGACTGGATTGGCTTTTTTTCTTCCAACAAAACCCTTCCCTTTTTCACTTCTGATATAATCTTTAATCTTTAGTTCTCTTATCAATAAAATAATTTTGATTTTAGTCCACACAAACTCCTCTGCAAAAAACATCCTAGACCTTGTTAGAGTGTGCCATTGGTTGAAAAAGCATTTAGATGCATGGCAGAAGAAAGAGAAAATTACCCAGAAAAGTAATCCAGGTGAAGAAAATTTCTATATTTTAGCTTAGCATTTAAAAATAATGTTTTTGACTACATGGATTATTTTATGTGACAGTTTTCATGCCATTTGGATGCATTGAGACTTGATGCTAAGAATCAGCTACACTGTGTGTCTGAGAAAGTTTTATTCTCCTATCTGCAGGAAAGGATGCTCATTTAATAAGAATTTTAAAATTAAAAATGGCTTTCCTTCAAGACCCGATTGCTTGAAACTTGTTTTGCAATCAATATAGAACACAGCTGGCCTGCTGCAAGAAAATACCACCTTGATGATAATTAATATGTTGCATTATGGTGGTTTTAGCTCACAGAGATCTAGCACTTTACCTAAAAGAAATCCATGAACTCTTTCTCTAATCAGTGTTTCTTTTAAAGTATTAATGCAATTTATCAGTTGGAAACCGTAGAGCAGTGTTATTAGGGAATTATAGAAATAACATTTTCAAGAGTTTGTTACTATATTTTTACTCTGATTTATAATTAAAACCCCTACAAGTATGTAGAAATAATAATAAAAGTCAGGCTTAGACCACATATTTATGAAAAAAATATTGTTCAGTGACGGGGGAAGCTGTGTAACCTCTGATTTGTATTTCCAATGAGTGAAGAAGTGGTTTATATCCATTCGAAAGTTGGTTAAAATGTGGGAGGGTACATGTTCATATATTCTTGTTCATAGAATATGGAACATTCATGAAGAGAAGAAAATGTTTTATTTTGAAAATTGAAAATTAGTAGCTTGGAAAAACCTTACTGAACCACATAATCTTGTAAAAAGCACTATAATCAACCTACACTTAGGATCACAAGACATCTAAAATATGATTCACAGGTATAGTTCACAGCTTCAAAACATTTCTAATATCTTTCCTGAAAGCTTATTTTTTTGTGAAGTAGTTTTGGATTTGTCAAAAGAAGATAAACGAATTGCATTTCTCTAAATACATATGTACCTACCTACCTACCTACCTACATACATACATACATACATACATATATACAGATATTTAGCAGTACAACTTATTGAAGTGAAAATGTTCTTGTCACCTTTAATTATGCTTTCTCTGAGGTTGAAGATCTGAGTAGTACTGCTTAAATGCTGTTGAATTATATTAACACCAGCTTAATATGCAGGTGGTGACCTTGTTAGTAGTAATTTGGTAGAATATACTGATTATATAAAAGTACTTGATGCTCTAAGAACTTGGTATCACACAAGCAGAAAATGGAAATATATATTAACATGGTTTGTGGGTAGTTAAGCAGTCTTCAAAATATGATTTTTGAACGTGGTCTTTATTTCTGAATCCTCTTTAAAGTTTTTAATTAATATTTTCTTCTTTAATCTTAAAATATCTTTTCTGAAGAATATGTATGCTGGCAATAACTTGTGTCTGTCTTTATCCTTATTAAAGCCAGGGACTCACCATGGTAAGTCCCTGTTCTCAAAACAATCATGCCATATTGATCCTGTAGATATTGCATTATAGAATGGACTGATAATATGATTAAATATTTAAAAAATTACTTGCTGCCTAAATGTGAATTTTAAATTAGAGTGGCAGGTTTCTATTTAAAAGAAAATGGATGCTGTAGCAGTATGATGTTTGAAAGAGGAAAAGAAAATGAAAATTGTTCATCTACAAATGTATTCAGCCACTGACAAGAGTTTTAGCTTAGCTGAAGCTCTATAAATTACTGTGTGACTTTTTGAAAGGGAATGTCACTGTGATGCAGAGAGGGAACACAGCAACACACACAACAGGTGTTCAGGCAGAGAAGAAGAAAAGAATTCGCTTGTTTATTGTTGACCTCGTGTCTATAAGTTTCTGGACAGTGACCAGAGATTGGACAGAGAAGTTACCACCTCTCCATCTTCACTGGTCACTTGAGAAGTCCATCAGGTGATATCTTTTCACAAAGGAATGCAAACATAATTCTTGTTTGTCTTACAATTCATGAGAACTGACTCCATTATACTAAAACAAATCAGAAGGCTTATTTTCAGGGACAACAAGGGAACATTTTAATAATTTGGTAAGAAAAGTTTCTTGTATTAATTCAGAGCTAGTTAGGATTCCACTGCAAATACAACTTCTTGTTATTTATCTTCATCATATTTGTAGGAGCTGATGAAAGTTTTTGTAATGCTTTGGAAAAAGGAGAAGTGGCTTCAAAGTGAAAGTAGGTAGGTTTAGATTAGATTTAAGGAAGAAGTTCTTCCCTGTGAGGGTGGTGAGGCACTGGCACAGGTTGCCCAGAGAAGCTGTGGCTGCCCCATCCCTGGAAGTGTTCACGGTCAGATTGGATGGGACTCTGAGCCACTTGGCCCAGGGGAAGGTGTTTCTGCCTGTAAAGATGATCTTTAAGGTCTGTTTCAACCCAAACCATTCTATGCTGTATGAAAAAATAGGAAAGGGCGAGGAAGAAGGAGTGAGAGAGAACAGCTATAGAACGGGTGTCTTTTGTTTGAGTTTTGAAGGGAGAAGCTCAAATTTCTACTTTCTCCACCAAAGCTGCAGGGTCACTTTAAACAGTTGTTAGATAAAATACAAAATCCCTATCACAAACAAAACCGTGGTTCTTAAAGGAACTTTTATTTTTCTCTGTTTATTTAACTAGTAGAGTCTAAGCTCTCTGTTCTCTAGTGCTCTCAGTTCAGCAAGACTCAAACATCTCACCAAAATTAATGAAATTTCCATGTGGAAACCTTCCTTTTTAATGGAAATTGCAAGACTGGAGGTCAATTATGGAAAAAAAATACAAGAAAAGCTAAATGAAAAAATGAGTCATCAAGTATAGATTTTGAGAGGGAGAACAGCAATAGTAGCAGTTATGGTGAAAGTTATATCTATTTGCTTCTAACAGAAATATTCAAACCTTTTATGAGTTTAATTACTTTTTGACAGCTTTTGAAGTTTGATTTTCAAATAGGAGAGAGATCTTTCAAAAACATCCTTAAAATGTTCCATTTGCTGTCTTAAGAATGAAAATGGTTTTTTCGGAGCTAATAAAGAGTTTGTTTTAATTTCAAAATGTGTAAAAGAAAGTGGAAGTTGCAACACATTCTCATGCTTCTGAAGTGAATTTTTAAGGACTAAAATGCCATAATAAGATACTTTTAATTTTTTTCTGAAACAGTTTTATTTTTTTAAAGCATTATATTCCAAAATAATAGGAATGTGACAATAATACCTGTGCTTACATACCTGTAAATATTAGGTCTAACCAGGTAAATAGATGGATTTTTTTTTTAAACTCAGCTACTTTTTAAATAAAACAACAAACTAAGAAATGTATCCAGTCAAATTATGTCAGTGTTCTTTACCTATGAATTTGCCATGGTGCTGCATTTAGTCTGTTGTTTCCTGTTCTTTTAGCAGCTGTAGGAGAGATGAAAAGTTGATTAATCAAGGTATGCTTCTTTTCCTTTCATGTTATCATTTTGATTAATTAGTAATTACCCAACTCTTTCCTACCTTTATTAGCTTCTTGTGTACTGTCAGTACAAAAAGTTGGAAAACTTTTGAACTACATGACTCATCTCCTCAGACCACTCTCTGATGCTTTCTTAAACATTTTATCTCATGGCATTATAAACTGAAAAGCTCCAGAGAACTGCTTATGAAAACAGAAAATTCGATTTAAAGTATATCATATGCATTAAATATATAGCTGGGTTTGTGTAATTAATATTCAAACTGATCAACTGTAGTTGATGAGCTGCAGCATGCAAAGAATTACTAAATAAAGATTTTGAAGAAATAAAAGAAAAATACCTATATCAGTCTGTTTAAAAGGCTAAGTAAAAAGTTACAGGCACCCTAAATGAAAATTTTCTATATACCTGGGAGATCTAGCTTTCTCTAAAGAAAATGTTAGAAATATTTTCATGATTATTCAATTTCTATTGAACATTGTGTTATTTATTCCAGGAGAATTTGATAATTATTTATATATTAAATATAATTGCAAATTTCAGTGTCTTTCTTCTAAGAAAGAATTATTGAAATCAATCAGTTTGATGAAGTAATGAAATTATTTTGGCTCCACTGTATCTAATTTCAAAAAATCAGATGAATGGAAATAAATTCTAGTATTACATGGACAGATTGGTATGCTAATTGGACAGAAGCCCTTACAATAAATGAATGACATAGGAAACATGTTTATGTATTTGTTAAGGTTTTTTCACTCAATATAAATGCACTACAGCACAAATTCAGAATAGGAAGAGTTATTTTATGTATCTGGTTTTTAAAAGGATAAAATATCTTACTCAACAATTTAAACTTGACTTCTCCATTGATGGTAGATTACCAATAGCCTTCAGTAGATTTTGTGCAAGCTAACTTCAGAAGTTCGGAACTTTGGAATTTTTGAATTAAGAAACAAATCTTAACTATTAGTTGAACCATTTAAAATTAAGGGTTAGGGTTAAATGTTTAAATGAAAATTCATGAACATTTCTTTAAAGTCTAAACTGCAGGAAAAAAAAAACGGTTTGCAAGCTCAAACCAAATAAAGCAAGACACTTTTTTGTACCTTTTAAGTCCATTGTGCCATTGTTAATCTTTAAACAGGTCATAAACCTCTTAAATAGAGAAAATACTATGACATTTTAAGTATTTAGCAGAAATCTTCTGTAAATATATACCATTTGTTAAAGACAATGTGGATGACCTGTGGGTGTCTGTGGATGTCAGTTCAAGTCCAAATAAAGGTAGTTTCAGAGTGGGGTCACACTGACACATCTCAGTGACAAACACTGCAGCTAGCTTTAAAAACACCACACTGACACATAACCATCAGATTTTTATTTCCTTTCATTTTATTAAAAAAAAAAAAAAAAACAACACAAATTTTCCCCAGATTTGAAGACAAACTAAGACAGGTTGTAGATGTTGTGCCTTGAGTGTTCTGCTCAGTCATTTTTCAGCAGAATAAAGGAGACAGTAGTAATACCTAGGATTTATAGAGACTTATGATTTATACATATTAAAGGACTTTATGAAGAGGCAAATCTATTTTTTCTTCCTCTTTTAACATAGGAAAAGGGAAACAGAATGAAGAGTGACCTGCTTAAATTCATCTAGAAAACCGTGACAAAATTTAAAACTGAACTCTTACCCTTGTTTCTTTGTTGAGGCTCAATCTGTTATAACACAGGGAACCAGAGAGAGTCGAAACTGTGCAGTGCTTGAAGTCTTGATAAAGAAAGGTTAAAGGCAACAGCAGCCTGTGAATGCTACTCTGGTCCTGATTCAAGCTTACCCAGTGGGGGGAAGGTTGAGTCACTGTGGACATGACTTGAGAAAATCTAGGGGGAAGCTTGAACAAATAATTTCTGATCTATGAATGAAAACGTGGAAGCTCAGTGTCCTTTCTTCTGCTTGGCTGCTCCCTATTCAGTTGCAAATAAAGGCACTTTTACTGTGTGAGTTAATAAAGGAAATGGGTAAGATCTTTCTCTAGACAGCAGTTCAGAGGATCTGGTGGCAACAAATGGTCACATCATTTAACCTGCTTAGGCAGAGGTCCAAGAATAGATGTGTTACCTGTAATGAGCCCATTAATGTCTTCAGTCAAAGTCACCCATTTTTAAAGCTCTCCAAATAGATACAATACTTAGTTAGCCAATATAACAAACATCATAATATTAAGGAAAGTATGTCAAATTTGGGGTTATTTATATTAATTCAAAATATCTCTAAACTTATTTAATCATATTTAAAACTTTAAAACATAAACTGTTTTAATCATACTTACTTTCACTTAACTCATATCATCCTCATATCTATCAAAGGTATTTCTCTTTTATATTATATTTATAGTATTTATTTTATTTATATTAGGTTGGTTTAACTCCACCTTTTTTTTTATCTGAAGAGAATTCGTCCATTATGAATGCTCTTCATTATTATTATCATAATAATGAAAAGCAATGCTTTTCTCACTTTTGACAAAATTCATACTGATTAATTAAAACAAAGTATATTGCACTGAACATTCTAAAGTTTTAACTTTAAAGTCATTCCTCTATGTTTTATGCAAGTTTGCTTCTCACATATTTCTAAATAAATGCAATTAGATAAAAAACCTACTGTTGAAAATTAAGTAAGCCTTCAGTTAAGAATCAGTGACTCACAAAAGGTGCTTGGTTAGTTAATACTTCAGAAGTTGAAATTTAATTAATACAACATAGTTCAAAATGTTCAAACATGCATGAATTTTGCAAAACAGCAGTTGATGAAAAAAATTCTGGGAAAATAAAAAAGAAAGAAAAAGGATGGCTCAGCGGATAAAATACTCACTTTCATCTCTTCTTTGTTTCTGTATTCAATCATCCACAGAGGACACAGCCTAGATCACAAATCCACACTTAATTTATCAACATGGGCATGATCCTCACCTCTTCTCCCAAAGTTCATGACTAATCTATCATGGAGTTTTAATAGCCTCTAGCAGAAGAAAGTCTTCTGGCAGGTCAGATTCACGGTCACGATACAATGAGATCCATGATCTACAGCCAGAAATATTTTCATTTTTTCACCTCCCTGATGCACATGGCTTTGAACAATTTTCACATGAGTACACTCTCAACATAGTTCCCATACAATCTGTTCTTGGAAGAGATTTTATTAAATTTTTACCTATTCATCTCTTCATCAGGGAAAGGTTTTGAAGTCTGACTCATAATGTCCTAAAAATTGTCAGTGTTCACCATGATACTTCAAATATCTGCTTTCCTTTCCACTTAAATAAAACAGTTTTTTATTAGAAACTTCACCTGATAGAGTGTTCATTATATGTCTTGCACATGAATGTCATATTACTGACAGGTAGATAGAGTTCAAGATATCACATCTGAAGAGAAATAAAATGTTCATTTTTGTTTCAAGATTTCAAACAACTTTCTTTAGTTCCCTTATTTACTAACAGATACAAACCAGTCAGGGACTGTAATCCATTGTATTTTCTGCAGAGAGTGCAGGTGAGCTTTGTCCCTGTTAAATATGGTTTATATTGGGGGCAGGAATCAGGCAGCTTTGGATCCTGGGTGCTGGCCTTGCCCTGAGGAGCCTGAGCTGGGTTCCCCTTGCCCAGGCTGTCTGAGCTCCAGCTCTGGAAATGCCACTGGGGAAGAGGCTGGCAGATCCTGGCAGTGCTGGATGGACAAATGCCCTCTGGGGGTGCAGAGGAGCTGTGGGGCAGTTTTCACCTCTTCCCTGGATGGAGGGGAAAGGGAGGAGGTGGGGAAGGGAGAAGGTATTAAAAGAACGCCACAGCACTAAGGAGGAAAAATATCTTACCATCAACACCACACTCCTCTTAGTGAAGCCCTAAGGATACTCAGAATTCATCCTAAACATCCTCAGTCTTCAAGAAGACTAAACCTGTCAACCTTGGAACACACTGGAATGTGAAACTGAACACACTGCAACTGGAAAGGTGAATATAACTTCAGAGGAAGGGGCCAGGGACTAGAAACACTCAGATAAGAACTTTGATATTTTATTAACTGCATTATTTGGACTATTAGATCACCACAACATTGATTGTGCTGCTCTACTCTTAGCTCTACAAAGATGTACAGTTTGCTTTCACCCATAATGAGGTTTTGGTTGTAACAGAAGAAACACATAGATCCTGCAGAAACACTGAAATGCAGAATTAGCTATAAAGACTAGTTCTTTTTTCTGCATCACTTATTTTTTTCATACAAGAAGTTTACCCTAATAAAACAAGATGTGATTAGATGATGGAAAGTTGGGAAGCAGACAATGCATGTGATTTCTTCCTCTGTCAGGATTGTTTGCTCACATGGTTAGGAGTCCTCTTCTAAAACAGAGAGAATGATGCTATGGCAGTACCAATAGGACACAATTACAGTAACAGCTTGACTCCATTGACATTAGCTCTTCAAATTAGCTAATGTCAGTGGACTAATTAGCACTGTAATGCTGTACTTTTGAAGTTAATGTCCTGGTCATCCCTACATTACAGCTGTAGCATGACAGAGTCACTTGGTGGCAAAGGGACTTTGGGAGATCTGTAATCACACCTGCTGCCCAAACCACTAGGGACATCTCTCGGGTCAGACCAGGCTGCCTAGGGCTTTCTCCAGTCAGGTCCTGAGAACCTCAAGGGATGAGGTTTAGAACAGTTAACTCCCATGCTTGACTGCCCTTGAGAGAAACAACTTATTCTTATACATAACCCTAAGCATCTCATTTCAATTGATTCCTGCTTATTTGTCCCAGCTCTTTCCCTGTTGCCATCTCTTCTCCAGGATGAAATCCAGCTCCCTCATCCTGTCTTCACATGGCAAATACTCAAGAATTGACTGGTTTGACATGTCTCCTCTTACCTTTCTTTAACTCCTAGATGCCTTGTTTTACTTGGTGGTCCCAACTGGACACAGCAGCTCAATGTAATCTAATGAGTGAAAAATAGAAGGGATGGAGCAAATAATAAGATGGTTTATGAATAAAATGTTATTTCCTAATGCATTACTTGAATTGTTCAATATTATCAAGTGTGTGCTTCTAAAGGCTCTTGCTCTTGTTATTACAGTTCAGGAAATATTTATGATTTCATAAGCAAATGATGTGGGCAAAGGTCCCATTAAGTGCCATCATTCAGTGTATTTGTTTGGACAGTCAACAGATAAATTACACAGAGCAGCGAAAGAGAAATGATAATTAGTTTGTATTAAGAAATTCAAAATGAAAATGAATATAGTAAAAAGCAGGTCTTCCCTTCTGAGAGTAATATGGAAATTCAGAAGGAAAAATATACCATTTTATTGTGGTAATAACTCCATTTCAAATTGGACTAAATATGAGACATAACTTAATAACTTGTAAAGTTCTAATTTCCAAGAAAAATGCCTGATATATATTTCTGAAGACTATGTTCTTCTGCTAAGTCTAAACCCTAAGTTCAACATGAGGAACAGCAGTAAAAAATTCTCATCCCATGTTTCTGAAGAGACAGAAGAAATGCAGCTTTTTGACCATTCAGTGCCTGCCAAGTGTGACGGCACTTTCTGCCAGGGTGCTAATTACTCTCCCCTGAGGCTATGGTTTTATTGATTTGGACTCTTGGCTTCTGGCAATTGGATTGAGGTCACAAAACTCATTTCATGTAGTTCTTGAACTCTGAATTAAAGGTGTATGTGTACAAGTGTTATTTGTAACTCATTACTCTGCTAAAACTACACTAAGTCGGTGCAGTGTTAAGACGATTTAAAGCCACTGCCTGTGTGCTAACCATTCTCTTAACCCCTGGGTATTAACTTTTGGAAACTGGAGGAATGCCATGTTGCTGCTTCACTATGGAAGCAGCACCTTAAAGAGGTGTTCTTTCTGAGAATGACATCCTGGTGTCAGCAAATACTAGAGTTACAAGCTGTGTCATTTCAAAAAGTACAGTCTTCAAAGAAAGGTCTCTCAGGAAATCAATGGAAGGCCATAAATAAAAGCTTTGATGTTATTTGGGTAGGCAAGTCACTGCAGCGACCACAATTTTCAGCTGGGAAGTCGGTCATACTGTCATTTTCTCCTGATTTAATTTTCCGAGTCACTGCTGGCAACAGTTAAGTTTATTGTGTTACATTTGTATATTAAGATCTATTTTTTTATTATTTATTGCTTAGTATATTCTGCTTCACTGTTTATTTCCCATTCTTTCTTTGAATCCTATTTAATGGAATCCTGTTTCAATTTTGGTTTGGTTGGTTCTTTTCTTTGTTTCTCTGTGTTATCTTGTGCTTCATTGTTTTCTCTTGTTATCCTATTTTTTCCATTTCTCTGCATCCAGCGCATTTTTCCAAGTACAATCTGCTCATTTCCATCTCTGTAGGAACATGGATAAGAGGTTATGATCTGTGTACCTGTGATAGGTTGGGGAAATCTGTTTCCATATTTGCATGGACAGCTCATCTTCTTTCCCCTGTTCTTTCCAGCTGCAGTTATGGCTTATACTGCTGAGAACAGCCAGACTATTGAAGAGATAAGAAGAGAGAAGCCAGGCTGATGGGATGGGCTGGAGAAGGTCTGACACTTTCAGGACTTTCTGGAACACTTGTGGAAACTGGGGAAATGAAAACTAAGAAAATTAAGCAAAAATTCAGGTGTGACTAGAATGTTATGTGTCTAGAAAGCCCTTGGTTGCTTTTCATTTTCATTGGCAAAGAAATGAACCGTGTTTTGAATGCATGAAATCATGTTTTGTTGGGTTTTTGAAGTAATACATCTATTTCTTTCTTATTTTGAATTATAATTTCTTATTATGAATTATAATTTCTGAGCTCTTCCAAATTTTCAATATGAACAGAGCTGAACAGAATAAAATTTAAATAAAAAGCCTTATAGTAAATTAAGAGAGTAAAGGATTTCAAGGGAAAAAAACCCCCAGCTTTGGAACCAATTTACAGCAGCAAATATTTGGAAAAAAATTATTTTACAACTACACATAGTTGTACAGGAAACTAGAACTATAGAACTATATAAAACTATAAAAGACATGGAACTTCTAGTTAAGAGATTTCTTTTGCTAGGAAATTTTGACCTATAAAATGGGGGTTCAATTCATCTCTCTTTAAATGTCCACAGTACCATTATAAATTGATCATCTAGATTCTTGTATGGTCAGTTGTGAGAAATATATTTTGCATGAGGTTCTTGTGTCTTGTTTTACATGTTTAGGATAAGAATAATGGTACTGTAGAATTTTTGGGGGTTTTTATTTCCTACTGACTATAAAGGCATCCTAAAAGAGGATCTCAAGTACAAGAATGTGATTAATAAATAAATATTTTACAATGATGCCCTAAACCAGACATTTCTAAGTGTTCCCTAACTACTGCATTTTGATATTTTTGTATGTAATCATGATTAGAAATCCTTACATTAACTCAATTTTTCAAAATGTTATGGTCATATTAGTGAACCTGCACTGATAAAAATATTCCTGAGCTGCCTGTAAAACTGATAGTCCCAGCTTTGACCTGCTGGAAACTGAAAGTGTTTAGTTGCTCATCATAAAAACAGCATGGCTTCTCTTGGTGAAAGTTCAGCATGCCTAGCTGGAGTTTACAGAATTAGTTTTGTCAGAAAGCTACTGGCAGGTCCTGCCCATAACAGACTGCTCTCACGCTGGCCCTACATTCTAGAGCCCATGAGGAGAGATGCCAGAGGGCAAAGCACACTGTTTTGTGCAGAAAAAAAAAAAATGCTGCTAACCACAGTTAGTTAAACCACCATTTTTTTTAAATTTTTTTTTTTTTTTTTTTTTTTTTTTTAAAGGCTGTAGAAATATAAAGAGCATATAAATAGTGTGAGCTCCAGCACATTGTACAACATGTCCTGTGCTCTTCAGGATCATTTTGTAATGATGCCATTACAATCTTACTATGTATCATTACAGAATATGAAAATAAAAATTAATTAACATGAAAATTTCCTCCTTTTTTTTTTTCATGTGAAAATCTGACTGTGAAATTCCTAACGTTCACTGAGATTTGTCTGTCTTTATTGATTTACAATCTTTACTCTTGATGAAGTGATGATGAGGAATAGTGTATAACTGCTCTTCAGGAATTAGCCACAAGCATAACATTTTTTTTTAATGATGTAAGCATGGTATGCTAATCACACATACTTCTAAAACACATGGTTGCAAATATTATCATCTAAACAACTTCTCTGTCTTGACAAGAACAAAAAAAAAAAAAAAAAAGTCATATTTTAGAATCCTTATAAAGTAGAAAATATCTCTTCCTCATAAAGCAAACACACAAGCAACAATCTACAATATATCATTTCTGGCCTTAAAATGTCTGTGATGCACATTAGTGTATTGCATCCAAAATAATTTTCACAGTGTTGTTTAAGTAAGTTATTTTGTTGATTTAATGTTATACTTCTGTCAATCTTATATTACAGCACCACCAATTATAACATCAGCCATTAACTGTGCAATATTGTGAAAAGGACAGCCTGGCAACTGAACTTGATGTAATATCTAGTAACTGGTACTCAAAACACCCTGCCATATATTTTACAAGGATTTCAAATCCATTCCACGATTGTCTTAAAAGGATAAATGTTTTTTCTACCTCATTACTACAAACTGGTATTTTTCCTCTTATGGCTTCATATGATTGCTTCCAATGACCCACATATTTCCTGCATCATGTACTTTGATGCATGTTATATGCAAGTTATAATATTTTAATAGGGGAAATCAAAATCTCAGTAGGTTTCTTTCACTTATATTTAATCAGATATATCTCTAAGAGTTTTAATAAACAGTGAACATCATAAAACGATCAATAACTATTACTCCTAAAGGTAGGACTGAACTTTTTATTCCAGTACTTGCTGACTTTATGTTGGGGTTGGGGTCTGGAGTATTATCCATATGCATGAGTTTGGTGCAAAAGTATCAACAGAATCATGGTGATAACTTTCTGAATGAGCCTTTTCCTCAGTTATTTGGGAACACAAGTACATTTTCCTAAAGCTTGAGTTGTGTCTATGGCATTTGCTGATGGCCTCCAAGTCAAATTTTGCTAAACCTGCAAAATAGGCTCAGGTTGCTTTGTACATTCCGCTGAGAGAAAGTCTGCAATCGTTCTTAAATTATCTAAAAAGACTGTCTGTCCTTAACACAGGGATTAAAGTAATATACTTTGTTGCACAATTTGCAGTATTATGTTCAAAGTCTCTCCAGGATCACCCAACCTGCTGAGCATAATTTCAGAACCTAGTAGTACCATTAAAAATAAATGTTCTATTGACTATTCTACCAAATTGCCATTACAAAAAATGACAAAGGTCATCTCTCAGTGCTACCCTAAAATATTGTATCCCTGTCCCACTGTACAGTGATTCTATACTAAGCTGTTTGATGTTTGAAGACCATGAAAGAAAATATGAACGAAAAAAACCCTTGACTTTCTGCATTTAAGTCTTTGAAATGAATGCTCAGGCAGTGAAAAGAAAATATGCTACTCTGTTTTGCTTTACCAAGTCATCTTACTTCTCTGCTTAACAACACTAATAAAATAATGCAACCATGATAACCTAGAGAGAGCTCTCGTGTGAAATGTATGTCTGAGTCTTTCTCATGGTATGATTTCTTGACCTTCCTCCAAGTCTCTCATATAGGGTGTGTCACTAATTATTTACATCTTTTCCAGACTGTCTGTTCCACAGACTATCAAGTTAGTGAAGTGTTTATTTTTGTTCACTATACGAGCCATTGATATATGGGATTGGTACCTAGTGATATATAAATGCCTGGAGTTCAAATCCATTTTTCTGTTTGACCTTCATAATGTTAACAAGTAGATATAGTTAAAGTTGATGAACTACACTGAATGAATTATATTTAGACAAGTAACTAGGTCTAGGAAACGCTTAATTTTCCTTTGATTTTATGACTATGGTTCTGTGCTCTTTATGCTTATAATTCTCAACAGTTTGGAGAATTGAGTGTATGTAGAGCCATATTTTTGAATTATGCAGTTCATCTAACTGAGGGTAGAAATACACAAGGACCTAAGAGGCAAGAGAGATTTTTCTGCAGAACTGGTGATCGTAGCACAATAGTCCACTGATGTCTTCATTTCTCTTTTCTCTCCTCTCTTTATGTCACAGACACAGGAGTGCAGCTATGCTGGGAGGACTTGATAACATTGGCTTACTCTGGTCATTATCTCCAGAAAGAATTGTACCAAAATTGGAGAAGATATGCTTGGCTCAGATTCCCAGAGGGAATTGGGAAGATCTGTTTTGAGAGATTTCCTCTTAGAAGAATACTACCCAAGGATCAAGACATTTGCATTCAGGAATCTACTGTTTAGAAGGACAAATTAAAGTAGCACTGCAAATCCTTTCTTAACATAAATGAGGGAAGTTCCTCATTGCTATGCTTTGTATGGCTGTCATTATTCTTCAGTGCCTTAGGTAGCATTTAGGCTCTAGGTGTTTGAGCTGCAAATTTGGATTCTTAACATTGCCAGCTTCTCACAACTGTCCTGAAGAACCGAACTTTGGCAATTCTATTTCATCATCTAAATATCCCCTTTTTTGGTGACTGTGGTAGAGCCCCAGTGTTGAAATAACAGTTCCTTGCCCCCAGTGTGCCAGGATTGAGTGAAATGAAGGACTGAGTGAAGAGAAGGCTCAAAGAGGCCACAAAACATCCCCTGAGAGCCTTTGGATACCCTTACCCCTTAAAACAATTTTTTTTCTGAAACCCATTTGTGCTTAAATCAATGTGTTAAGTTTATAACTCCTGTTCCTGTGCTAAACTTAAAGCTGGGCTTAAAGGAAACAAATGAAATGTAATTTTTAAAAAAGTTTTTTAAATCATATGGTTACTCTTCTGACTTGTATCCACAGTCTGTGCTCTAGCTTTATCTGGTGATAGGGAACTGTTTTGCGTGGAGAAAGAAATAATGCAAATCAACTAAATATATTTAATTACCAGTGATATGCTTTTCTTAACCTCTTATCTCTGCCCAGAATGGTATGAAATTGGCACCAGAAGCACTGTATTTGCCCACAGTGCTCCATGGAGGAGGAATGAAGTGGCCTCCAGTGATCTAAGCATGAAATCTGCAGTGCAGAACACTGCCATGCAGCCTGCACCTCATCATTGCTCTTCCCTCATGGTCTGTCCTCTGCTGTTGCCTCCACTCTCCAGAAGCTCTCTTTATAGGCTTGCTTTTCTTGATAGCTCAAAAGAAATACAGCTGAATTACAGAATATGCTCTTTCAAATCTAGAAAATTTCCCCACCTTAACTGATACTTCTCACCTCCACTCTCATCCACCTCATTTCTCTTTTCCATGGTGTCTGGAAAAGACATCTCCACAAAAGGTAAGTCACTGCTTAATACCACAGGTATTTTTGTAAGCAATGACTTCCTTTAGGATTATTTGTACAAGTGACTTGTCCGTGCTTGTTATGATATCACTAACTTTTTTCCAGATGCTGAGATAAGTGTTTCCCTGACTTGCAAACTTCAGGGGAATACAAATATTTTTAAATACACTTTGATAAAAAAATACTAATGTAAAATGTGGTTATATTTCTTGGGGCTTTTTGTCTGATATAGTCTTAATGCATTATCACACTTTGATCTGAAGAGGCTCTGTGATGCAAACCACCATTTCTTCAGTTTTGCAGTAAAATTACCCATTATACTACCATTTTGTTGTATAACTGAAAAGTTAATTGTGACTTTGCAATTCTGGATTGCTCATTTCCCTTGTAAACTCTTTTTGAATTTCAGAAGTCATATTAATCATTTTATCCTTGCTTGTGACCAATAAATGCATATTTAATCTTCATGTATAAATAATGTGCTCTTCTGAACGTGCCAAACAAAATGTGATGAATGGTAGGGCCATTTTCAGTCTCTCCTTTAGATTTCCTTGTGATGCCAATAGACAGAAGGAGAATTGAGTCTCAGTCCCGAGGGATGTCTTACCGTTGTAATGGAATTAATAGAGCTGATAAAATGAATTATTCATAATGCAGTATTTGTTGACAAAGCTTCTTAAAAGTCCAGCGAACCTGTGGTTAGGATGTAGCAATCATTGTTCCACCTTTTTGTTGTTGTTTTTTTCTCCATTAAACTGCTGTTATTAATCATAAAATAATGAATAATATCTGTCCTTCTATGTCCTCCCCTCTAACTAAATATACCTTAGGAGGGATTGCGGAGTAAAACCAAACAAACCAAAGAAGATACATAAGAAAATCATGATATATTTGTCATTGAACAGAGGGATTTAACTTTCCTCAGTAAACTGGAATATACTTACATACACTAGGACATTCACATTTAGATACCATTAACAGCAGCTGCATGTTTTTTAACCATTCCACCCCTCTCTGCTCCCAGCACTTTAAGCACAATCTGCTTTTCCACAACTCAGGTATGTCTCAATTGCAAAATTAATTACCTGTGCCCTTGGGTTTATCAGGACTGAAATTTCCAGATGGTTCTGGGTAAATTGACCCTCTTGGTTTCTCAGAAAATTTGCACCTCCCATGCCAGGAACACTGACCATGGAGACTGAGGAAAAGGTAAATCTAAGGATTAGATGCACATCCCTATCTCAGTTCAGCAGCATTTGTTGCTTCATATTGTCTACTAGCATGGCTTTCTTCTTCTGGAGAAGTGTTTAATCAGTCAGTGAAAACAAAAACTGAGGCAAGAATGTGTTTTAAGAAATTATCATACAGGAATTTGGATACCAAACTGTTAAAAGCATGATGGAGCACATCCAGAATTACAACCTACAGTTAAAAGAACAGAAGTCTATTATAATTGCACTTCTGATGTTACTTTGACATCCCATGGTAGCTGACTGGTCAAAAATCAAGGACAAAGTTGATTTCCAGATACCATTATAGATGAAATGACGCTAAATGAGATAATCTTGTTTTTAAGTTGGTTTAATTTAAAAATCTTTTGAAGACAACAGATCTTTAGAGGTAATGAAAAAAAAAGAACTATTAAAATGATACAGCATTTTAGATGAAATGTATTAGATACATTAAATTATTCTGAGCTGCGTGCATTTAGATAATGTCTGAATGGGAGAACTATGCAATTCTGGACCACTTCATCTGATTAGAAAATTTACATTATACAGAGTAGAGCTAATGAGAGAGATGAAGGTGGGGTTATATCTCCCTTAAGCCATCTGTCCAATTTACATGTGTTCTTAACATTTACTGTTCTGCTAGTTTATCCAGAAGGTTAAAAAGGTAATGCAGTAGACTCCTCAGTAATTTAGAAGAATTCTAATTGAACAGGATGCTTGAATGAACTAAACTAAAGTATAAAGAAGTTCAGTGGCTAAAATTCAAACCTATATAACCTAAGAATGGGAAAAGGACATACATTATTAACCATGAGGATAAGAAACGACTGGAAGAATTTGTATAGACATGATGGTCACTTGTAGTCTTCAAAGTAGTTGTGTTCTTTTCTACAATAAATGCCTCAGCCCATGATTGTTAATTAGTCACCATAAAGGCCTAAGTTGTGACACATTTCTTCTCTCTAGGTTATATACAGTTTAATTGAATGTATAACAATTTCAGTATCTTAACATGTTAGTTGTAAGAAATAAATAATTTATAAATACAATTTGGCAGAAGTGGTGCAGAATAATCTAGCAAAACTGAAAATAAATTTACCAACAGTATTACAAATATGCAGTCTTCTACCTCTCCTCCTGTGCTCAAGAGAGTGTTTGAATCCATATCTTCTTCATTACCCTCCTGCTGTACACCTCCATGTAGTCACAGCGTGGATCGAGTTCCTGCAAAGCCTGATAATCAGGAATTTGTTCCCTCTGCCCACTCTTCGAGACAAGTTTGGTCTAATTCAGCTATGTTTTTCCTGACAGTCACATGGATTCTTAGCACAACGGAGGTGAGTCATTAATTAAAATGAATTCAGAGTAGATAAAATCACACAAGTACTTTTCCTGGTTTGTGTGGTCCCTAACAGTATCCTTCTCTTAAATTGTAAAGGCATGGGTTTGATGGGTGGACTGTTAGATGGATAAGAAATTGGTTATATGGTGCCATCCAGAGGGTCACAGCCAAAAGCTCAGAATCCTGATGTACATCAGTGACGTGTGGTGTCCCTCAGGTGTCTGTTTTGGGACCAGTGTTATTTAATGTTTTCATTAATTGACACAAGCAAAGGGATCTAGTTCATCATTCAGAGAGGTTACAGATGACACAGAGCTGAGTACGTAGGTGACACATGTGATGGAAAGGGCGATCCAGAGGGATCTGGACAAGCTCAAGAAATGAACCATGGGAATCTCCTGAGGTTTAACAGGCCAAGTGCAAGGTGCTGCACCTGGGTCAGGGCAACCCTTGGTACCAGTGCAGGCTGTGGATGAACAGATCCAGAGCAGCCCTGGGAGAAGGGCTTGGGGGTGCTGTGGGTGAGAGGCTGGCCATGTCCCAGCCATGTGCCCTGGAGCCCAGAGCCCCCCGTGTGCTGGGCTCACCCAGAGCCCCGTGGGCAGCAGGGCAGGGAGGGGATTCTGCCCCTCTGCCCCCTCTGCTGAGACCCCACCTGCAGGGCTGCATCCAGCTCTGGGGGCCAGCACAGGGAGGACAGGGACCTGCTGGAGCCAGGCCACAGGAGGCACCGAGGTGATCAGAGGGGTGGAGCAGCTCTGCTGTGAGGAAAGGCTGGGAGAGCTGGGACTGTTCAGCCTGGAAAAGGGAAGACTCTGGGGTGACTTAATTGTGGTCTTCCAGTACCTGCTGGGAGACCACAGGAAAGATGGAGAGAGACTGTTTACAAGGGCCTGGAGTGATAGGATAAGGGGAAATGGCTTCAAACTGCCAGAGAGTAGGTTTAGATGAGATATTAAGAAGAAATTCTCTACTGTGAGGTTGGTGAAACACTGGAACAGGTTGCCCAGAGAAGCTGTGGCTGCACTATCTCTGGGAGTGTTCAAGGCCAGGTTGGATGGAGCTCTGAGCAACCTGGTCTAGAGTCTCTGCCCGTGTTAGGGGCTTGGAATGAGATGATCCTTAAGGTGCCTTACAACTGAGTCTGTTCTATTATGTTATGATTCTATGAAACAATGACTTTGGGAATTATAGTAGGAATGTGTGACCATATTTGTAAAACTGCAAGCTCTCTGCCTTAATTTTGTTGATAAAATGTTCTTGAGCTAAAACCAGTCATTTTCTAAATATAGAAATACTACTTTTCTTCTACTATAATGCATGAGACTAGATGTTGTTTTGTTCCTTGGCTATTCATTCAGCAAAGTTCTCCTTTCATTGCCCTTTGTCCTCATGACACAGCTGTGTTAGCTGTCATCTCTCCTCAAATGACACATATGAACCCCCTCATAAGCTAAGTGAGATGGGGAGTTATCCAAGTTATCATGGCAGAGCCAAAGTAAAAGTTGTGTAGCTAAGTACCAATTGAAGAAGAGCAGACAAGGTAGCGGTGACAGCCGTGATTTGGGTGTGTGAGAAATGACACTGAGGAGTACAAAAAACATCGACAGCCTGTGAGAATCTACAGTAGCCCACCACTTCCCTGTAGCACTGCAGGAGATGCTCAGTCAAGCTATCTGAAAATCTTATCCCTCTTAGATCCAAAGCTGGATTTTCTTAGTGTAATCTATGTGAAGGGGCAGGACCTGAAATGATGATAGCAATATTTGGCAGGGTGCTCTTGATTGACCCAGTAGCTTCTATGAGCATGGGAGAATTAGACATTTTTTTTACCTGAGGCCAGCAAGCCAAACAAATCTGGTAGATTTAAATTAAGCTTTAAATTCATATATAAATTTCCAGATGCACTATCCAAGATTAAAGGTCTCTTTGGACTAAGTATATAAACACCCATCATCTGCTTTTTTGGCACTGACAAACCAACCTTTAAATATAATTTTTTTTCCTGTAAATTCATTTTCTGTACTTTGCCCTGGAGATCACAGAAGTATGAGGTATTTTCCTTGAGGAATCACCTTGAAATATTTAAAAATCTTTACTTCCTCCCCCAGAAACCCATGCTACTGTAAGAACATTTCTTGTTACACTATTGCTTCAGGCTTTTAACTTATTTTTAGGAAGACATTTTATGACTGTTACTCATTCTCTGTTTCTGAGTTAGATGAAACCTTAAAGACATATTCTTAAAAGCTTTTTCAGGTTTTGTTGATATGCTGGACATATAAGTGCAACAAAACAATGACTGTGTTCATAGTTAGTTTTAATAATTGACTACGGTTGAGACATTTGGAAGAACTGTCCTTTGGGACACAATCAGAGAAAAACTGGACATTTTTTTGAGAGACAATGATACAGTTAGACAACCATTTCTGTCTATCTAAGGTTTAGATTTTGATTTTGCTTCTCTCTTCCTTTTCTGCAACTGTTAGACTTCCTCACCAAATCCTGTAGTAGGTCATACCTAACAGAGGTATGGGGAAGGCATGGGAAGCTGTAAGTGATGGCTCTAATAACCTTTTTGTCACATTTTCTAAAGTTTCCAGTCTGAAAAGCATGTGCAGTAATCCCCAAACCATCACTGCTAGGTTGCATACACAGATGACAAAAAATTTTACTCTAAATTACTTTGAAATGAAGTCTCGTCACCCATGTGTACAGATTGATATTTGATACAATTCTTAACAAGTCTGACAAAAACATAAGTTGTTTAAATTGACATTTTGAATCCTGATCCTCCCTTATTGAGTCTTGTCTTGTGACCCCTCAGAAAAAAAAAATTTCCTTTTTATTCTATTTCTTCAGTCTTATTCTAGCCCTCCAATCCTTTTCCAGCCCCACCTCAATGGCATCTAAAGGGCTGTACATTTCCATGAAAGAAGTGTTGCTTCCATGACACCTATGAGGAAAATCAGTTTTTCTACAATCCAGACCTGTTTAATGAAATATCTAAACACCTCTTGTTTCAAAAATTATCCAGCTTTAATTAGCATCCTAGCCAGCATGATTAATGGAGAATATTCATGAGGTAGCAGGGTTCTCTTCTATATATCTCCTAAGATATATAGCCATATTATTTTGTCTGTAAGGAGATAGTTTGTTCTCTTCTTTGAAAAAATCACAGAATTATAGAATGGGCTGGGTTGAAACAGACTCAAAAGTCATCTTTTGATGTTCATCCAACATGGCCATGTACGTTTCCAGGGATGGGTCATCCAACACTTCTCTGGGAAACCTGTGCCAGGGTCTCACCACTCCTGACATGAAGAATTTCTTCCTTATATCTAGCTAAACCTACTGTCTTTCAGTGTGACATGGTAGGATATGTTTTGATACTGTCTGTGTTGTAGAAAAATTGCTCATGAACAACAGACATTCAAATTGCCCAACCTCTGTTGTGGTATAACAGCAAACAATTTAATTCTGAACTAACTCAGAACACAATTCTAATCGACGTTTATGAGGTGGTATTTTTGACCTTTTTTCCCTGTGTGCATTAAATTTATTCATTAATATGATAAAAAAAAGTCCCAACCAATCANTGATTTCTGTGAATAGGTAACGTGAGTTTACAGAAAATATTGAAATCCCTTCAGAATCTGATTTACTAAAACAGGTGGAAAAAACCCATAGGAATTATTACTAGTAAAGGGTTTAAAAAAAAAAAAAATCTTGTCCACTTCTTTGAAATTATGTCAAATTTACTTTGGTGTACTTTATATTCAACTGAACCACCATGGCTGTTACTTTTTAGCTGAATTTTTTGTTTTGGTTTTGCTTTCTATATTTGTATTAATGTCTGCCAGCAACCCATAAACTAAGCTTAGATTTTTTTTAATATAGATATAAGATTTTGAATGAAAATTGATTTGAATGAACCTTTGGAACATGTAGAGGTACCTTCTGAACAGATATTTTAGAAGTGTAGAAAAAGTGGACTGGGAATAAGAAGGCTTAGGGGAAAAGAATTGCCAACTTATCATTTTCCATTTGTATAAAGATGTCTGGATAGATCCCTCTGTGTTAACCTTCTCTGTCAAATAAAATCCTTCCAAAATTTATTGCAAAAACTACAGTTTTTACAGGAGGAGCTANGCTAAACCTACTGTCTTTCAGTGTGACATGGTAGGATATGTTTTGATACTGTCTGTGTTGTAGAAAAATTGCTCATGAACAACAGACATTCAAATTGCCCAACCTCTGTTGTGGTATAACAGCAAACAATTTAATTCTGAACTAACTCAGAACACAATTCTAATCGACGTTTATGAGGTGGTATTTTTGACCTTTTTTCCCTGTGTGCATTAAATTTATTCATTAATATGATAAAAAAAAGTCCCAACCAATCAGCCTTTTAAATGTTTGCCTTGTCTCTGCTCTCTTGCTCTAGGCATCAGCTGAAAAATTAAAGCACAAGGTCTTCTGAGGAATCTGGGTTTGTAATTGTGGGGGTGCGTCGGCTATATTAGCCCCGGCTAGCTCGGCACACACACACCACAGCGAAGGGGGGCTCGGAAGCAAAGCGATCCTCGCCTTCCCCTGTGGGCTCTGGTTAGCCTGCCGGCACCATGCGACAAACGGCGAGAGTCAATAGAAGGCGGGAGGCTCCGATGGATTGAACAGAGAACCTTTATTCGTCCCGAGTGGGACAGAACTCCGGTCACTCTGTCTGACCCAAGCAGGTATCACGGAGGAGCCCCGCGGGCAGACAGAGGGTAACAGCTTATAAAGGGGGGCGGTTACTGGGGCAAGGATACACAGGGGACCAACCAGGGGTTAGCAGGGCATGGCTCTCTAACAGATGGACAGCAGGTGTAACAAATAAGGTAAAACTGGGGAGGGGGAAGCCTGGACATTATCCAATCATCCCATGAACCCTGCAGAATTTTCCAGGTGACAGGAGTGGTTATGGGATGTCCCCCACTGAAGAACTGCCTTGAAAGGACAGTTTGGGACAGACCAGACAGGGGGGGAACATAGGGGGTACAAGGAACAAACCATTACACAATATAAAAATATAACTACAATAGAAAACAAATATAAAACCTAAAAACCACACCACTACAGTAATGATTTCTGTGAATAGGTAACGTGAGTTTACAGAAAATATTGAAATCCCTTCAGAATCTGATTTACTAAAACAGGTGGAAAAAACCCATAGGAATTATTACTAGTAAAGGGTTTAAAAAAAAAAAAAATCTTGTCCACTTCTTTGAAATTATGTCAAATTTACTTTGGTGTACTTTATATTCAACTGAACCACCATGGCTGTTACTTTTTAGCTGAATTTTTTGTTTTGGTTTTGCTTTCTATATTTGTATTAATGTCTGCCAGCAACCCATAAACTAAGCTTAGATTTTTTTTAATATAGATATAAGATTTTGAATGAAAATTGATTTGAATGAACCTTTGGAACATGTAGAGGTACCTTCTGAACAGATATTTTAGAAGTGTAGAAAAAGTGGACTGGGAATAAGAAGGCTTAGGGGAAAAGAATTGCCAACTTATCATTTTCCATTTGTATAAAGATGTCTGGATAGATCCCTCTGTGTTAACCTTCTCTGTCAAATAAAATCCTTCCAAAATTTATTGCAAAAACTACAGTTTTTACAGGAGGAGCTATCGAAGGACTCGTGATGTAAGATCACAGATGATTATGCTGCGCTTTTTGAAGAGATACATTTCATCCTGGCCAAATATTCCCTGTAGGAAGTACATGGCTGCTTTCAAGAGAAAGTTTTGGTTTGGCTCAAGCTGTTTTGTTAAACAGGTTTTTTTCTTTTTGGATCATCTGTTGCCCTTTGTGTGACTTAAGATTCTGATCACTGATCAGTGTTTACGTGTAGCTGTTGCTCAGCAGATGTCTTGGACTCTAAGGTCCCTCCTGAGTACAGTATTTGTTTGCATGTGCAACCATTCCCAATTGCTAAACTAAACTTGCTCTGACATATGAGGCAAATCAACACTAACTCCACCTGTGCACACTAAAAAAACATTACACTCATTCTGTATGAAACATATAAGTTAGTCAAATGACACAAAGAAAGATGAGTGACAAGCAATATTATTTTTCTTGTTAATATTTCAGAAGAATATATCTATAAGGAATAAGATTTGGTGTTTTCCTCAATTTTAAAGCTTTTTTAGTTTTTGGGGTTTTTTTAACCAGTAAAAAAACTACATCAGTTTAGGAAAAAAGAAACAGCATGAGCCCGAGACATCGTAGAGGATGTTCAGTTCACTTCTTTAATACCCAGATAAATATGTACTAATTTAAAATCTCATTAGATTTAATTCTGAGTTTCTTCAGCATTTACCATCCTAAAAGAAGAAATTAATTATTTGAGATTTTTTTTTTTTTTGGTGACCGAGTTAAGAGAAAATGACATGTCTTCTTCCACTAAATGAAAGGAATTGAGAACTACAACTAATTCACTGTATGTAATTGATTTATGAGGTTCTAATTTCCTGTAAACACAAAATATGGGAAGGTGAGAAACCTATGTAGTTTTCCAACTGTTATTCATCCAGTCAAACTAATTAACCATGAATTTGTTGGTAGTCGAGCTTTGAAGTGGTACAAAACCAGAGCACAGGTACATATTACTTTAATGAATAGTGATGTGTGAAACAAATTATAGCCTTGTCAACAAGATAATAGTGAATTATATTGCAGTTGTGGTTAAGGGAAGCTATAGCAAACATGCTGAATGTGGTTTCCAAAAACTGCTAAGGGTTTGTCAATTGTGATATTTCTCTGTGAAAACTGCAAAACAAAGAAACTCTACAAGGACTCATTAATTTGGCATAAAAAATAAGATTCAACACAATATTCATGCGCTTTTGAGTTTTTGGTGAATGCAAGACAAGGCTTTGACTGATTTCTGTTTATTATTGTCAATAATTGCTCAGCCAATTCTTTCTACGATATATGTTTCTATTTATAAAATTTTCATGAACATATGGAAACAGGATAGAAATAGCTAAATGAAAAATGAGGAATATCATTGCCTAATTTTGAGATTTCTTTATTTTAATTTTTAAAATATTTGCTTAATAATCTTGGTAATTTCTTTTGGGAATGTTCAATATTAAAACATAAAATTATTGCTTTACCATTCAAAGAATCATAGAGTTATAAAATATCCTGAGGTGGAAGGGACCTATCAGGATCAGGACAGCCCCAGGAATCCCACCATGTGCCTGAGAGCATTATCCAAACACTTGAGCTGTGCCAGGTTTGGTGCTGTGACCACTTCCCTGGGGAGCCTATTCCAGTGCCCAACCACTCTCTGGGTGCAAAACCTTTTCCTGATATCCAGTCTCTACCTTCCCTGATGCAGCTTCAGGCCATTCCCTTGGGTCCTGTCACTCGTCACCACAGAGAAGAAATCAGTGTCTGCCTCTCCTCTTGAGGTGTCCCCTCAGTCTCTTTTACCCCAGGCTGAACAACTCCAGCTTCCACAGCTGCTCTCTGTATGTCTTTCCAGTAAACCTTTCACCACCTCTGTGTCCCTCCTCTAACAGTTTTATATCTTTCATTATGGGACCTGAATTGTCCCCAGCACTCGAGGTGAGGCCGCCCCAGTGCAGAGCAGAGTGGGACAGTCCCCTCCCTTGCCCAGATGGAAACACTGTGCCAGATGCACCTGTGGATACAATAGCTCTCCTGGCTGTCAGAGCACATTCTTGTCTTGCTGGTACAATTGTAACCTGAAAATAGTAAAAATACAGGACTGAACATCAGAGAGACTCAACTGACTCATCTTTGTAAGATGTTGATTTGATTCTTTACTCAGTTGATTCAGTGATATAGTACCTTCAGACTTTAAATTACCAACCTTCCTCTTTAAAATTATAGTCCTGAAAACCTGCTTGATCATATTTATTTGGTAATGCTTTGTAAAGGAATATAGTTTTAGACAAGCTTTTGGAAGTAGAAATATGAAAAGCTCCCCTCCTGTCTATGCCCAGGAAAAGGCTGTATACTTAGGTTATCTATTGACAGACACAATAAACAAATCTTCCCCCAACCGTTACATATGCAGCTCTGTTTTATTCTTGGAAAAATAAATTATGGTAGATATTGAGAATGCTAACCTTTAAATAAAATATTAGGTACAGGCAGTTTATTGAAACACGTTTGGTTACAAGTGGATTTTTATAACTGCTTAGAATTGATATATTTTAATTTCTTATGCTGTCACACCCTCTTAAAATGATTATTTTGAAGCATTCACTTTTATGTTAGCCATGACCTACTTTCTGTTGAGTACTTTGGGTGTATATATCTGGTGCCTATTTCACAAGCCTTATTCTCACAGAATAATAGACATTATCTAGATGCTTTCAACAAAGCTTTTCCACTTTGCTTTACTCTGCCTAGGTGAATAAAAGATTTTATTAGATTTTTCAGGGAGACAAGAGAGGTGGGGGAGGAAGGTCTTATTAGGGAATTCACACCATTCTTAAGTGAGATAATTATTGTCTATAATTCTTAAGTGTTTTTTTCTTCATTGGATGATTAAATATCTTCTGTACTGCTGTGGAAGAAAAGAAACAGTAACAGAATCATCAGTGTGCTGCACTGAGTATGAAGAGAAACATAAATTATAAAACCTTAGTAGCTGCTGCAATGGGGATTTGAAGCACATGGAGGAACTTGCAATCCTTCTTGTTAGTAAGAAAATGCAGAAGTCTTGACATTTAAAGCTGACTGTGTGTCATATCCAGGTACACTTTGCAGTACAGGGGTGTTTAGGGTTGTGTTTAAGAGGATGGACAGGGATATGTTCACTAACAATTCTGGAGAAGGTTGGTGCTTTGTTTTGCTGGTTGCTGTTTAAACATACAGCAGGTTTATTGTCCCAACAACCTGCTGGCATGCTCTAATCTAGGCAAGTTTGCAGTTTATTAAGCTGAGAACAAGACTTGATGGACTCAGATGAGTGAGGTTTCTGTATAGAAAGCTCAGCAGGTTTAAGAGAAATCAAAGAGGCATTCTGAGGCTGTGCTATCATTATAATTTCTGAATTTTCAGTTTTTTCTCTCCTCCTCCCTTTGCTGAAATAAGACACCTGATGGTCTGGCTCTCTCCTTCTTGGAGACTCTCCTGGCTGCCTTTGTTCACACTCTGGTGCCACTTCCATTGAATGCCTCTGCGGAAAGTGCATTTCTAGTTCTTGAGTATGCCTTGTATCAGCTGCATCTTCGCTTCTCCTGTCTGATGCCTTCAAACACTGTCTCATCTCACACTCCACTCTTGAATGCTTTTTCTGGGCTTGGAGCATAGCCACAGATCAAGCCTAAAGCAAGCAAGGCAGTTGCCATGAATAATAAAGGAGTTTGCAGCATGACCTAAAGCATATTGAATAATATCTTTGGATCAAGAGTTCCTCCTGGATTACTGCTTTAACAGTAGACTGATTTTCTGAAAAAGGAGGAACTGCCTTCAGCAAGACCCAATAGTGGGTAAATAGCAATTTTCATTTTATCTGAATTTTTATCAGGTGAATGTTAATTTAATTTCATTAGATTTTTCTAGTCCTCATGGCATGAATCAATGATGGTTTAGAAGCATTAAGATACATGTAGATAAGGACAAAAGAAAAAAGGAAACAAGTGGCATAAAATAAAGAAACTGAACTGGCCTGATTCAAACTATTTTGTGTTTTACAGTGTATAAGGACTGTTGCTTATGGAGTTGTTAGGAGAGGTGCTACTTTTTTTGTTTACAGTAGAAAAGGTACTATGAATGCTCTGACTTCTCTTGTAACAAAGAAGATTTTGAAAGCATACAGAGTGGCACATTTGATCTATTCACCAGAATTGCAAACACACAAATCTCTTGGCACATATTTTCCAGAGGGTTTTTTGATTGAGGCAGTTACATAATTTCAAACAGAGATGAGAGAATTTCTGAACTGCACGGAAGCTTTTCTTCTGTATTATTTTAAATCCACAGATAAGCTGTCAGAATAAAAAGAAATGTACTCTTCAAAAGACTATGCATTTGATGAATTTGGGACTAAAAAGGAAGAAAACTTTTTTAATAAATTTGACATTTTAACATAATAACTTTAACTTGCACACAAATTTTCTTTTTCTGTAATTGATGATAGCTATGAATTTTTTGATTTTTAAAAAATTTTGTTTGAACTGAAGAGTGGATCTATGAAACTATTGATCTTGAAATCCTAACTTAGCTTGCAGTAGTTGCGTTAGTGAGATACTAGGCAACGATCACAAGAAATTCTGTTCCTTTAAACAATGGCACAAAGTGTTATAAAGAAATCATATGCAGATCTGAAGCTTTTTGACGCAAAGACCTGTGCTTGTGCCTTTCATTGTGGTCTAATACAAGGTAGTATATTATTTTTAACTTGCCATTTTTATATCCCTTTTCACTGGATTTATTTTCCTGATGACTTTTTTTCTATCTTCAAATGAGGAAAATCAAAACACAGGACAGATATTTCTTGCACTTCTCTCTGATCTTAATGGTTCTAAGAAATATGGGGGGTTTTGTTCTCTTTTTCCTTCCCTCCCTATTTTTCAAAGGCCTGTGATTTCACAAGGTAAGGAAAAATACTTACAAACAAAACCTCTTCAGCAATGGCCACGTTTTCCCTATTCGTTCTATGACAACAATGAGATTGTGTAGACTTGGCTCGGAGTGCACCATACATGCAACGTATTTCTTGTCCCCTTGTTTTTGGTAGGCAAGAAGAACAAACAAGAAAAACATTTAAATCACAGGACGCTAGAAGTGTCTGGACTCCTAGCTCAAGGGAAATTAAATTTAGCAGACCCAATACTGTTCATTCTCACAATCTTTAGTCCAGAGTTTAACTTAAAAAGAGAAACAATAATATATAAGGTAGTGCTGGGTCAAGTGAAGATAACTTTCTTTGTATTATGCTAATACTAGAGATTAAAACTAATTTTTACAGCACTTCTAGCATGAACCATGGATCTAAGGAATACATTCTGTCATGAAATTTCTCTGCCTGGGTGTTTAAGTAGGCCTACAATTCGTGCTAGAAAAGAACATATCCATCTGTGTAGGAGCAAGTTTCACAGAGGGAGGCACTTCAGCAGGAGAAATGATGCCTCAACAAAGAGCTTTCGGGGCAACTGAAATGAAGAGGGGTGTTTTTCATCCAGGAGACAGATTCAGCTAAGAAAGGATGAGTGATTCATTAAAAAAAACTGTTTCCATGTAGAAGCTGAACAGCAAAGCAGTTCTGTGACTGCAGAAGCTGAGTAGCTCTTGGTTTAGGTTTAGAGTAAGGTCAAGATCTGCATAGAGAAACAAAGTATTTTGTACATTGCTTTGTGTATCAGTAAAACACAAGAAGAAAAGAAGTGGGAAAAAAAGATAAGACATACTCTATGAACTCCTTTCCATTGCTGAAGCTTTCAGCAGCTACTGTAAGGACTTTGTGATACAGGAAGTGAACCTTGAATCAGCTCTATTTTAATTCCAATCCCCTTTTAATAGTAAATTAAAGAAATATGAAAGATATTGGAGAACTTGAACAGAATAAAATTCTTGTGAATCAACATAAACTTCTAATAGCAAATTTGTTTCAAGAAATTCTCAGAACACTTGAGCTGTTTTCCACAGGTCTCTGTTTAGGCACTAGAGAAATGAAAAATAGTCTCACCTTGTCAGAAGTACGGCATATGGAACTCATTAAAAAAAAAAAAAAAAAGAAAAGAAAATCCAACAATATTTTATGTTGAAGTAGGTATTTAACACAGTAAAATGGTGTCTCAACTAAAAAAATATGTGGAAATAGATCAGCTATGTAAATATTTAATTAGCTTTGTTTACAGTTAAATTACAGTGCGAGAACTATTACTGGTCATTTCTCAGTAGTATTGACAGTAAATCACTTAGGACATAACGAGAAAAGTGGCAGTGTAATTTTCTAACATGCCTAAGTCTGCACAATAACAGATGCACATTCTGCAGCACTCCACATTTGCCCAAATGTAAGAATCTTTAAAATAACAGTACAGAGTGCTCATTTTGCAGAACAGGGACTTGGCTTTTACTTATTGAAAGAAAATTTCAAGAATTCCATTGACAGTAGTAAGGCGAGTCTTTGGGCTTACAGACAGTTTGATGGAAAAGGACTCGCAAATGGAGTCTTGGAAACATTCTTTCCTTAAATCAGACAGATGCCTTTATTGCCATATATGAGTCAGAGAAAACATTCATACTTCAGCTTTTCTTTCAGCTTGATAACACCATTTAAATTGGATATAGAATTGATATTTTCATTGTTTGCTTAATGTTAAGTGAAATTAAAAGTAAACAGAGTAGTATGTAACATAATCTTTATGTAAGAACAACCTGAAAGCAGTTGTGTAGCTACAGCAAGATCCTCATCAGAGCAAATGAGATTTCTGCATTGCAGACTTCTCTGTTCCATCCCACAGACTCAGCCAATATACCTGACATTTCAATGGTCACCCAGCCATATCCCATTTGATCTGAGATCTCATCTTTAGAAAAACACTGTAGTTGTTTTGATTAATTCTAATTCCTATCCAAATCAGTTAGCTGTGTCATTAATTACCTTAATTTGTTATATTTATTTGATTGCAGCCATCTAAAATTTCCTTTAAATCTGTATCTTTTATCTTTTTGTTTGATTTTTGTTCTTTTTTTATCTTTCTTTGATAATACTCCCTTCTATAACCCTATCATTCAGAGTATCTTACCTTATATTTTCCTTTCAGTAACATCACTTCTCTCTTTTGTCATTTGCTGTTATTTCATTGTACCTGGGTACCTTAGCTGGGTATTTTCTAATGACATTACCAACTAGTGTCACTGTACAGCTTACTCAAGATCCAGTGCTGAACAACTCTCTGTGCAAAAATTCCTATGTTTTATCAAAATTTCTTTCATCACAAGTTGTGCCCATTGCACAATTTCTTCTTTTCAATCACCACCTCTGAGAAAAGTCTGGCACAATTTTTCCCATATTCTCCTGCTGGGTAACTGAAGAGATGTTTGATCAAAATTAACCAATGCCTGTAGTGATGGATATTTTCAAATAACTACTTGTGAGCAATTTACAAATGTCCTTGGGGAATATTTTTAGTAATAAAATATATATAGAAGTAGTCTTATGATTTCTTGAATATATTTCCCCCTTAATGTTTGGAGAACGTATTGAATGCTTTGTTTAAATGATTCGCTCTATGCATTTTGTAAGCACTTCTGTAGGATTGCTGCTTTTGCAGCAGGAAGAGATCATATGTTAACAGCTTGCAGCTGCTGAATGCTACTGCTCATCCTAAACACCACTTTAGAATTTCAACACTGAAATCAAAATGAAGTTTAAGAAATAAAATGTGAGTGACAGGCAGTCCTTTCGACATGAATAACAAAGCTTAAGCAGCTCGCAGTATTTCGCTTTGGAAGAGATGGGTTTGAAAACTCTCTTTACACGATTTCTGGCCTCCTTCCTCTGACAAGTCCAGAAACAGCAACAGAGCTTGGAAGGATCCAGAAGGTAAGTCCTGTGAGGAGCAGCTGAGGGAGCTGGGGGTATTTAGCTTGGAGAAAAGGAAGCTCAGGGAAGACCTTATCACTCTGGTGTAGCCAGGTGGGGGTCAGATTCTCCTCCAAGATAAAAAGTGACAGGCTTCAATCTGTGCCAGAGGAGGTTTAGGTTAGGCATCAGAAAGAATTTCTTCCCAGAAAGGGTTGTTAAGCATTGGAATGAACTGTCCAGGGAGGTAGTGAAGTCACCATCCCTGGAAGTGTTCAAGAAACAACTGGACGTGGCACTTGGTGCCATGGTCTGGTTGGCAACAGGCTTGGCCAAATGATCACAGAATTCTTTTCCAGCCTAAATAATTTTGTAATTATTGGATTCTCCTGCTGCAGCAGAGACCTTCCCAATCCCACTAAGGTGAACACTGGACAAGAACCTCCAGGGATGCTGCTCCTTAGTTCACTTGTGAGATAACTGGCCATGTGAACTATACAGCATATATATGAGGAATATTTTTCTACCTGAAAGGAAAGAAAATGAACAGCTAACATCATGTTACTTCAGTTAATTTCTCAAAGGATATGTCTGAGAGCATCTTGCACACTGCTCTCCCTCCTTTCCTGAATAAATACAGAAATTAATCTTGGAACTCTTAATGGCAATTCACAGCTTTAGATTACACTTGCTTGTGGATGGTGGAGTTTCCTCACCTTCATGAACTGAGCTAAGCAGAGTTTTGTCCCAGTAACATATACAAAATACCGAAATGTATTTTCATTTTTGAGGAATATAATTTAAAGAAATGATGGACATGATTTCCTTGATCATTCCCAATATGAAGAAATTAGTATATATACATACTGAGTATAACATATAGTAAGTCGAGGTTTTTAAAATTTTTCTCAAAGTAAAATTATATTATCAGATACAGATAAGCATATTTCAAATTAAAAAAATGAATCTATTGAAGTCCATAATCTTGTAATTTGCATTTTATTGACATTTTCTATAGTGTGGTTGCTAATTTCAACAGTTCTAATTTGTACAGAAATTAATTTTCATTTTGATTCACACATACAGAGTTTAGCATTAGACTGTGTTATTATCACATAGTCATTCAAAAGCTGATAGGCTCAATGGTGTCATATTATCTTTCTTTCTAAATTACTCTGACACAGGTCTTATTTTTTCCCTTCATATTGTTTTTCCATTCCTCTTTCCTTGCTTCTCTTAAATCCTGATATGACCCTTATCATAGAAATATTTATGAATTAATGTCTATAGTCTCTTCCTTTTCATAGATTTTACTTCTATCTTACTAATTTTTAACACTGTTTCTTAAATGTTTTCAATTTGATCCATTTCCCACCGAGCATAAGTTCTGCTGAGCAATGGAAGATACCTCAGACATAAAAAAATTGTATGCGAACAACCTTACAAAATAAGCAATTTTGTTTGAAATGCAGTAAATTAAATACATTGGTTTACCAAGTAGATGAGAATTAACCCTACTAGAGGGAACAGAATATACCTTGAGGCATCTGGGAAAAAAAAATCTGACAGTGCAAAGGTTACTGTAGTACAAGGTATTCCCCTGCACTAGGAAATTCAATGTGCTCTCTGAGGCACTTCTGGTTTGGCTGGATCAATTGTGCCAAGGAATATTTCATTTTGTGTCACAATTTAAGTTATCATGATCTAAATTTTAAACAATGTGTAATCCTTGAAGTGATGGCATTTTCCCAGGATGCAAGAGATATCTTTTATCATTGAAAGACAGGAACGGCTCTGTCTCCTTTAAGGTATATCACAAAATTACAGAATGCTTGAGATTGAAAGGGACCTCTGGAGACCCAAACCTGCTCAGGCAGGGACACCAAGAGCCAGTAGCCCACCACACAGTGTCCAGAGAATTCTTTGGTGTCTCTAAGGAGAGAGACTCCACAATATCTTTGAACAAGTTATGCCTGTGCTCAGTCACCTGCAGAGTAAAAGTTTCCTATGTTAAGAGGGAACATCCTCTGTTTCACTTTGTGCCCATTGCCTCTTGTCCTGACACTGAGCAGCACTAAATAAAGCCTGGTTCCATCCTCTTCACACTCTCTCTTCAGGAGTTTATATATATTTATAGGATACCTCTTGAACCTTCTCTATGTTTTGTTCCTTCTTGTAGTTAGCAGATACATAAAAAATGGGTTATATTAACTGTAATAGTTTTATTATATTTTTTTTTCCCTGAAGTTCAGCTTAATAATTTTTACTGTGTTAGGCACTACATAAGTGAAGGCTGGCAGGGGAAGGTGTAATACTCCTAAATGACTATCAGATGACAGACTGACATCTTCTGATGTTTGCCTGGAAGTGCTAATGATGATTGAACATCCTTGCTTGTATGAGAACTCCTGAATGCTCAGCATCCAGGTTGCTTGGTATTTTTACAATAAATATTGTAAGAATATTTGTATCAAAATAATGCAACATGGATAACAATACTAGGCAACCTGGGTTCATGAGTTCCACATGGATATTAAATTTTCTGTTAAATGGAAGTGTCACTGACAGCAGCAATAGTGCAATTTACCACTTTCTTTTTTTAAACTGTTTTGGTTTGCTGCAGGATGATATTTTGATTAAGAAGCCAGGTGATACAAAATCAATAGAAGAGTTCATACTGATTAAAGACTGCCTTTCTTACTAACGTTTGTGAGGTCTTTAAGAAACAGTTCTTGACCTTTTGCTGTTTAACATTGTTATCAATGACTTGGAGGAAAACAAAACTGTTATTGATTGAATTTATAGCAAATGCACACAGACGCAAATGAATGTCAAAAAAAATAGAATTCAACAGGTATATGTAGGTGGTTTAGTAAGTGTAGTATGTCTAAATGTACAATTTTCAACTCAGCCAATCACATTTTGGTGAAGTGTGAACAGAAGCCACATTTTGCAGCTACAAATATCTTGAAGATGCTTTTAAAAAGGTGCAAGAAGTCACGTGAAGCATGAACACTCAATACTACTCCACATTAAAAAGGTGAATATGAGACAAAAACATGAGACTATTGAATAGAAATTAGTTGTGCTACATCTCTCCTGGCTGCTGCTTCTGTTTAGAAATTCAGAATTCAAAAATTACATTGATAAATTGGAGATGATTTATTAAAGGACTGGGAAGGACTCAAGGAGTTCAAAACATGAATTTAGCAAAAGAAATCATGTCTGTAGTACTCCTAGTACTTCCCAGCTTGATGTCCAGCACAATAGATTACTATGCTCTCAAGCTTTCCTTGCTTTGTGATAGAATGTCCCACCAATTCTCTGTCCTTACTAAAGTCCCTGGTACAGGCATTTGATGTCCTTTTCAAGGTGTGGCAGCTCAGCAGTGAGGTGCCTTGGTTCCAGGATCACCACTGACAACCTTACCTTTCCCTGTAATCCACACATGTTGTTTACCTGGCTTTGAAATAACTGAAACACGTTGCCAACAGGCTGGCAGAGGTTTTGGGCAGAGTCGTTTTGCTTTAGTTACTACACAGTGTCAATTCTCGGAAAGAAGCTTAAAAATCAGAGGAGGTTTTGTTTGGTTTTTTTCCTCTCCTTTCTCAGAATTCCAAAGGAGTGGTGCAGTGTACCTGGAACCTCTTTGGAACACTGGATGTCTCAAATGTGCTGCCTGCTGGTTCATGTCTTTTGTGTGCAGTGTCACGCCACTCATTCCCTTCTAATTTATATAGTGCAGCTGTACCTCTTCTTGCTCATGTTTGGGAGTGTTTGGGGGTGTTGCAGGGAGGGAAATGCAAACTCTGGACATACCTTTAAGCTTTGGAAGCATCCAACCTTTAATTCCCTTTATCAAAACCAGTCAAGGGCAATGGAGTTATGGTGGGATCACAGAGCAGTTAAATGGTTCACTGATGTTGCGGGTGCAGCAATTCCAAACACAAAGCTAAACACTCACCTACACATACAGCTTCTCACAAGGATGACATTGCTTGTTTTTCTCCTCTTTCCCACTGTTCAGCCCAGCAGACTATTCTGGGATCCAATAGGACTTTGGCATTCCTATGGGGTTCTTTAGGGATCTTGTGTCCCACAAAAGCTTACTGAACAAACCAAGTGCTCTTGGGTGTTACTGCTGCTATTCTGCCCTGGGTCATCCCTGCACATCCCCTCATGTTGTTCCTGGTTCTCTGGATTGTTCCAGAAAATTGGGATGAATCTGGCCAACCATTAGCTCCTGTTTCTGGGCAGATCCTTGTTGGCTTTTCCCTGGTGTCATCTAAACAATGAGGCAATTTTGAGACATTTAGCCACATGGTTCTGTCAAGGAGGTTGTGGGAATGGGACATCTCCAGAGTGAGAATTCAATATTTAAAGAATTACTTCTTAAAACTGACTGAGTGATGAGATCACCTGACATCTTAGACTAGTGGATCTCTTGTTAATTTGACTGTTTTCATAGATTGTTTCTAGTTTCTGCTCTGTTAGTTTACTTCCATTTTTAAATGTTTTCTGAATTTGTTATTTTTAATTCTGTGGCATTTTATCTCAGAATTTCTCCTCAAAACTGAGGTGTAAAGTTTGTAGAGACAAGTAGAAAAGCTTGAGAGTGAGGTAATATTTGTCCATATGTAGATTCCATAGCAAAAAACAGAATTCACAAACTCCATGTTGATTCCCCCACTTGTTAAGTGGGATTTGATTACAGTTAATGGGGAAATCATATAAGAAAAATTATTGAGAGGTTTCTGAAATATAGCAGGAAACTTTTAAATGCATTATGGCCTACAAAAGTTGTAGATAGACACATTCTGTTTAGGAATAATTCACATTTTAAAATATTAGAACAATTTATATTTCAGTTCACCCACTGAAGTTAAATCAAGTAAGTTGTATGACCTATGTAATAAAAGCAGACAGATTATGTGATTATAATTGTCCCCATCTGCCCTCTAAAGTCCATGAATCCATGAAATAAATGAAAAATACACTGGAATTTTTTTGTCATATTTCCTGTTTCATCAATAGTGTCAGGTTTGATTTTCACAATTGATGTCCTACTAGCCACAGTGTCAGAGAAATGAACTATCCCCACAGTTGCTTGGCCATTGCTTTCCCTCCTTTTCCAATTCATATCCTTAGATCTGTAAATAGAAAAATTTGGTTCTAAAAAGATAATAATGTATTATTATGTAAAAAGATAATATATGTATTCAATGTAAGCTTAACTTTTAAAAGTAAAATAACTTTTCTTTGGTATTTGTCATAGTTCGACGCTGGCACAAAGCCAGTGCTTCCATGAAAATATTTTATCCCTGGTGTCTCTTGTGAGATGTGACTAAAAACAGAACAAAGCAGGTCTAAACTTCAGAACAAAAGGGGAAAAACTTTATTACATACAATACATAAGGAAAAAACACACACAGAAGGGAATGAAAACTTTAAAAACACTTCTCCTCCCCCTACTCAAGATCTCAACACAACACAGCAAAACAAAACTTGAATTTACATTCTTGTTACCCTCTTTTTACATAATTCATTCTCAATCCATTACTACTCTTCTGATAATCAACACTCAGTTTCTTTAAGGAGATATAAGAGTCTTTCTTGTACTATAACGTGACCTCGCCATCCATGTCCAGTGCTCTCACCACTGTCGCATGGACCAGAACTGTTTCTAGGGTTTCTTCTTTAAAGATGNTACTCTTCTTCCACTCTTCCAGTTTTGTAAGAACTCTTCTCCCCCTCTCTGCCCAAGGCCTACTTGGCTAGGCCGCATGGCTTCCCCTCCCCCGGCCAGCCTGCAGCTGGGCAGGGGAGGTCTGGGCTCTTCCACAGACCGGAACCAAGAGAGAGTTCTCTTGGGAGTTCTCTGCTTTTAACCTCCTGTGTTCTCAGAGGCGGATCCTTATCCTCAGTGGCCACACCAGATGCCAGTATTCAAACCTGAGCACCTATTGGTTTGACCACTGAATCCGGAAAAAAAAAAAACTCACTTCCGGTCAAACCACCACAGTATTTAAAAAAAACATTTGTAAATATGTTAGAATAATTAGCATTGGGTATCAGCCTATTTTACACCTTCAAAACTTCAAAGCTGGTACTTATCCAATTCACTTAATTCCTTGTGTTGGGCTTCCCATCCTCACATCAGGAGCAGCAACAGGAGGAGGAAGGGCCATCCTTTGACCAAATACTCGTCTGATGTTTACTATTCTGTAGCTTTTCTTTTGCCCAAAGCAGTATAGCCCCTCATTCATGTCTTTGATACAGCTTCCAAGGGCTGAAGAGAGGCTGCAGTCACCCCCCATGAATCAATGCTGCTCCAGAAAGCAAGTGCCAAACAGGGTTCTGCTAAATAAATCTCATGGAGAAAGCAGGAGAGCTGACAAATTTCCCTCCTGTCTTGCAGAGCTTTTAGTTCTGCTTGTTTTGACCTGCTGAATGATTGGCAATCGCTCCTTTGCTGTTTTAGAACTTCACTGCTTCATCTGTCAGCTGTAAGTGATCACAACCCTTCAACAAGTGCTCCTTTCCCTAACCTGTTTTATGGAAAACTATGTTTTGGGGATAGAATCAGCAAAGTGTTTAGTGCTATTAAAAGAGTTCCTTTAGTAAAAAATGATTAAATAAATTCTTAGCACATTCTGTATGTTTTAGTTAGGAGTAAAAACAGATTTTCAAATTAGATTTTACAAGTTGATGAGGGGATATACAGTGAATTCAGATTTTTTTCCACAATTATTTAATTTTATTGATAATTTAATCTAATAATTGTATAACAATACAATAAAACTAATGAAGAACCTCATCTGACTCAGTTAAAATAAATACAAGGATTTATTTTTCTTTCATCTTAAAATTCCCATAAGGGATAATCTAATCTAACTTAATGCCTAAATTCTCATTGCTGTCAATAGACCTTAATTTTGCAAATATATTCCAGGAAAGATATAGAAGTTAGAGACTTCCTACCACTTTTAATTTAATTTTCATGCAAGAAAATAGAGGATCCAATCTTTTCTAATTTTCAGCCCTCTTGCAGGGCACACATTGATTTAGGCTTGTGTTCTCCTTGCTCTTGCTTTTCAAATCTCAGTGGGAATCGTTTTAATCTATTGTTAAGAATGATTAAATCACGGAATCTTAGCATACTGAAATGTGTTAAATTAGCAAGAAGAACAAAGTTGTCGTTGTTAAACAGATAACCTGTGAGCTCTGTGGCACTCTTTTATTTATGGACTTTGTTACTCACAGTATGACTCTGTACAATACAAAAAGGGTTTTCTCTAAGGACTAAATTTCAAAGACTTATGTATCTGCGAGTGAAGAAAAGCATTTCTCTCCAGGTACACATTCCTGAGAAAGATTAATAAAGCAGGAAAAAAGATCCTCTTCATAAGAGACCACACTCTAGGCATCTTTTATATGCATCACAATGTTGTGCTTCAGAGGAATGGGATGGAAATAAAATCCTGTCCCTGGAAATTGATGTGTAAACAGTAACTGTTCAGAGTCTCAAGAAACATAAATAAATGTGATAATCTTCCCTGGAGTTAGTGGTACCATGACAGTTTAGGCTGACTGTGGATCTGATCCCTTAGTGAAATAATGCACCTCCACTTGTTGAAGAGAAATCTAAAGAACCCTCTATGTAACTCTCATTAATATCCTTTGCAGGTCTAAAAGTTGTTGTTTATAATGTTTGAATACATTGATTTCTGAAAGAATATATTTAATATTATCTTTCCATTTTGTCAGAGTCAAAACTCATTTGACACATCAGGTAACAAAACCTCAACATTAAATCAGAAACTCTGATAAAAGTGCCAGAAAATAGATGGTTTGTATATGAGCTGATGCTTCTAACCTTATAACATTTATCTGAAAACATCTTTAAAATATATTTTATACTTCCCCTTTTTTATAAGGTTTACTTCTACTTGTTAGCATTCCACATGAATAGTCTCCTGGAACACTGTACTCTTTTGTTTGTGTATGCTTTTATAAAATACTGAATTCATAGAAGAACCTTCATTTTAGGCTTGGGTCAAAAAGCAAATAATATTTGTTTTGGATTTTTTCCAATTTTAGGTTTTTTACCAGAAAACATGTCACTGAATAAGCATCCTAGCTGTTAGGATTTTTTCTAAAAAGCACAAGAAAACATACCTTTCAAAAATGTCCATAAATAGATATAATTTATCTAAAAAGATCTACTGGACAAATGCACAGATGTAAACTTCTGATCCTGTTCTTCATATGCCATTTATTTGTGAAGCTACCCAGATCCCATGGATTCCTTTTCGTTCACTGCCCCAGAAATAAATAAATATACTACTTCTGCTACTACAATTGATGGGCAACTTAAGGCACAGGAAATATTTCATGTGTGTGTATGTGTGTTCAGTCCGTGTGGGCATTGCTGAGTCTGTCATGCTCCTGGAAATATATGAGAAGGGGAAGCAAGGAAAGGATGGAAATGGAACTTTACTGCAAATTGCAGCACTGACCAAAGGGAGCTCTAAGTCATGCTGAAGAGTTCCATCCAATGAAAACTCAGTGCAAAATAAAGGAATAGAACTAGGAGTCATATTCCTTCTCTGTGTTTTGCAGGGTTTTTTTGTTTATTTTTTTGTTTGTTTGTTTTTTGTTTTGGTTTTTTTGGTTTTTTTTTTATTCCCACTGGCTTAAAGAATTTGAATTTTTTGAATTAGATGATCTTTAAAGTCCTTTCCAACCCAAACCATTCTATGATTATAAATACTCTTCTGCACAGAGGTGCTGCTTTTTGGACAAATAAATCTGTGTTTCCTTCTACCTCCAGATTTGCAGCAGCTAGACCATTTTAGAATGGTGTCTTAGTTTAGAAGA
>VXBS01007156.1:0-14670 GCA_013400255.1 Sitta europaea
CACCACCGAAATATCACAAATAACTCGTTTTCCATCACCCCAGCCTGCCCCAAACCTCCCCACCATCTAGATATCCCAAATTACTCATTTTTGATCACCTCAGCCTGCCTCCATCCTCCCCATCACCGAAATATCACAAATATCTCGTTTTTAACACCTCAGCCTGCCTCCATCCTCCCCACCATTGCGATATCCCAAAAAGCTCATTTTTGATCACCTCAGCCTGCCTCCATCCTCCCCACCACCGAAATATCCCAAATTACTCATTTTCCCATCACTTCTTCCTGCCTCCACCCTCCCCACCACCGAAATATCCCAAAAATCTCATTTTCCCCCACGCCCCTCCTGCTCCCCAGAGCCGCGCGTTCTTTTGGGATGCTCGCAGTGAGATCCTCGAAGCAGGTCGTTAACGAGCAGTCTAGAATATGCAAATCCAGGGGTTTAATTAGCCCGGGAACATCCAACCCCCTGCACAGGGGTTCAGGAGGGGAGGGGGGCCCGGTTACACCCAGCCCGTGTGCCTTTAATGGGCTCAGCATCGGCTGATTGCCAGCCCGTGTCCCGTCTGTGCCGCCAGCCTGGTTCCAGCTCGCCCCCGAGAACCAGGACGAACCAAAACAGACCCGTGGCAGGAAGAGAATGGGGAAGTTGTGGGACGTGTCAGCCAGCGCGACAAATTTCCTGATTGAACCCCCGCAGCAAGGCGGGTTAAATCCGGGTGGAGTGGGCAGGGACAGGAACCGCTGGGTGCAATCCTGTCCTGAATGGTGCCAACCCCCAGGTGCTGCTGAGTGGAAAAGCACTTCACATGAGAGAGGAACGAGGAATTGCAGCCCAATTCCAGCTCCTCTGAGAGTTTAACAGTGGAGCACCCGAGGACACATCCAGAGGCACCTCTGGAGAGCGGGAGCCAAAGGGAGGAGCTGCTCCTGGGGGTCAGGTCCTTTCCCCATCCCTTGGCAGTGGCAAGGACCAGGCTAGTGCCAGAGGAGCCCCTGTCCTGCTCCCTGTCCCCAAGAGCAGCTTGTGTTTTGGGGTGTTTGCTAGAGAATTCTGCTTCCTCCAGGGCTCATCCCAAAGGGGCTCATGGAAGTGGAGCAGAAATTCCCTTTGATCCCAGGCAGGATCCTGTTCTACTGCAAGGGTGAGGGCAGAGGAGTGTTGTGACACCCAGAGGGGATGGCAGATGTTCCTGGATCAGCAATGCCAGGGTGTCCTGGATCAGCAATGCCAGGGTGTCCCTGGGTGTCCCTATCCCAAGATCACCCCACCAGGGTGTCCCTGTCCCAGGATCACCCCACCAGGGTGTCCCTGTCCCAGGATCAGCCCCCCCAGGGTGTCCCTGTCCCAGGATCAGCCCCACCAGGGTGTCCCTGCCCCTGGATCAGTGACACTCTCTTGGTACCATTTGCCATCAATGCTGCATCAGAGAAGTTTGCCTGAATGCCCCATTCTAACAGCATTTTTTATGAAAATCTCTCTTCCAGTTTCCTTGTTTCCCCTTTTTGTTTATTTTTTTTAAAATGCCTTTCAGATCTGCCCCAGTGTGACTTGAAGGAAATTCCCGGATCTCGGGGAGCTGCCCTGTCCCGTGCAAAGCTGGGCAAGCCCTGCTCCTGCCTCCCCACCTGTTGGACCAGTATGATTGCAGGGGCCCTGCCCCAGTGTTTGTGGCTTCAGTCATGTTTATAAACTACCCCGAGATCTAAGAAAAAGGATTTACGAGTGCAAAATAATCAGTTGCCAAACAGTTTCTAACCTCATAAACACATAATTTTAAATTCAAGGAGACACAGAGGAGGGCAAGATCACACAAGTGGACTGGGAGCAGTTTCCATCCCCCATCCTGCGAGCTCCAACTCCCCTGCTCAAGCCCTGCCTCGTGTTTAATCACAAATGGAGAAAAAGCCTTGCTAAAGATTTTTTTTACATTCTAAAAACGGGCAATTCATTTGTTTTTAGCCGCCCTCCTCCTTCTTTTGTTCCTCCCTTTGTGTCTTATTCACGTGGCATTAGGGAAAAGCTTCCTGGAAATAGGAACTGAAATGTGGGAACCCATTCAGCTGGGTTTGACTTTGTTCCTTTATGGCACACAAACCACAGCAAACGGGTTTGGTGTGGGGCCACTCACTGCAACAGATAATCCAAACAATTGTGCAGCTGAGCTGGGATCCTGTGGCTCCATCCCTCCTCCCACTGGTGGAGCTGCTGGAATTGTTGGGCAGGCAGCCTGCTGAGAGAATGATGGACGTGTGAGGAAGTTCAGCAGTTATTCATGGGCCACTTTGCAAACTGGGTGATTAATAATAATTAATTTTGCTGCACAGGGTGCCCAGAGAAGCTGTGGCTGGGAGGGTTTGGTTGGACAGGGCTTGGAGCAACCTGGGATGGTGGGAAGGGTTTTAATGTCCTTTGCAAGCCAGACCATCCTGGAATTCTGTGATAACCCTGTCCCATGGCAGGGGTGGGATGGGAAGGGTTTTAATGTCCTTTGCAACCCAGACCATCCTGGAATTCTGTGATAACCAGAGCAGCAGTGGCTTGGTGGCCACAGCCTGCTCTCCTGGCCACCCTGGCCTTCCCCATGCTGGGAAATGCTCCCCCAGCCCCTGATTCCTTCAGGCATTCACTCCCCCTCCCTTGGCTGCTGCTCCCCGAGTTTCCCACCCTGCAAAGGCAGCAGCTGCCCCAGCCCTGAGCAGAGCCAATCTCCAGGTGCAGTTTCCTCGGGGGGGCTCCTTGCAGCCCTGCCAGGACTCGCCGTGGGCCAGCAGCTCTCCAGCACTCCCGTGGGGCTGCAGCAGCCCGGGGATGCTCCTGGCAGCAGAGCTGGCCACCAGGCTGCTCCCCACCCGTGCAGCCCGTGCTGTCCAGCATCTGAGCAGAAGGCACCCTGCCTACAGCTCAGTCTGATGGAGAAGCCCTGAGAAGAGCCCCTGCCACCTTTCCTGCCCCATCCCTGGCCACGGCTGAGTTCCTGCTCCATTCCGTGCTGCATGCTGGGCACGGAGCTGGCAAATCCTCCCGGCTCCCCGTGGCCACGTGGGGAAATGCCAAACAAACAGCGTGGACAAGCAGCTGCCACTTCAGAGCTGCAGCCAGCCCTGACACCCCATCAGGCCACGGACCAAAAGCACAAATCTGGTGGTTTGGCCACTGGCAATTTTTATTTTTCAACAGCAAAGGCTTCTGGCGTTTGTTAAAAAAGGGGAAAAAAAAAAAAACCCAGAAGGAAGGGGGCCAAGGGATTTGAGGACTTGTTTAAATAATGGAAAGGCTGCTGCTGCTGGTTTTGTTTATGTCATCAGAAAAGGGCACAGCTTTGAAGTTACTCATGAGCAACCACAGCATTGGCTTATAAAAGCAGCAGAGCTGGGATGCTGCTGGGTTTGCACCTCTGCAGAGCCCAGCATCCAGGGCTGGCAGCATCCAAACAGGCTGTTCCTCACCCCCTGTCTCCTCTCTGGGGCTGCTGACCTCAGAGTGAGCTGATTTTTTATTTTTAATATGGAAGAAGAAAGATTCTTCATATTTCTCTCCCCCAAAATATTTATTGTGCTCCAGCTTCTCCCTATGTCATGGAATGCCACAGGAAATCCAGTCAAGGACGCCTGTCCTGGCTCTTCCCAAGCCACATCCTCCTGCTCTGACCTCTCCTCCACCTACCAGCTCAGTGAATTGAGTTTTAAAACCATTTTACTATGTTCTGTAGCATTAAATCACCCTGAGGTGGTTCTGTTCTGATTCTATAATTCACAGATATTTTCGTATGATAGATTTGATTTGCTGTTTCCTGAGTCATCCTCCATTCTCCCTGATCCAATCTCCAGCCAGTGAGCAACTCCCAGAGAATGCAGTCCTGCAGTCCTGTGCTGGCCCACCTTTATTTCCAAATGAATCCAGGCTGGATTTTATACCCAGGAAAAGAAAAAGGGGGAAAAAGCCACCTGGGGGCTTTCCCTGCTGCTGTCCTGATTCAGCCAGGCCAGGGAGAGGGGAGAAGGTTTCTCTGTGCTGTCACTGCCAGAGGAGTGTGGATGTGTAAAAACCTGATCTAGACATGTTGGCATTGTCAAATAATTCCTGTTTAACCACTCCTGCTTAAACACTGGATGGGGCATTTGAATACTTGTACCTGCACCTCCCTGGCTCTCACTGTGTGCAAACTCAAACTGCCAGAATCTGGGGAAAATCACAGAATCCTGGGATGGGTTGGGTTGGGAGGGAGCTTAAAGCCCACCCAGTGCCACCCCTGCCAGCTCCCACTGTCCCAGGGTGCTCCAAGCTCCATCCAGCCTGGCCTGGGACATTCCAGGGGTGAGGAGTCCACAGGCCCTGTGGGCACCAGTGGCTCCGAGGTAACTCAGTGTGGGATTGAGGTCCCAGGAGTTTCTCTGTGTTTAGAAAGTTGTTATCCCATTGCTGCTGCAGGAATCCCCTTCCCTGGTGCTCACCTGGGGGCACTGAGTGGCTTTGGCTGGAGAGGACAGGAGGTCCTGGTGGTTCCTGCTGGGCTGCCCAGGATCTGCTGGAGGAGCTGCCCAAAAATCAACAACAAAAAAAAACCCTGAGCAGTTTTCAGTTGTAAAACAGCTCTGTGGGCAAAGCACCCTCTGCCCTTTGCACCTCCCTGCTTCCAAATCCTGCTGGGGGCTCAGCTCCTCCTCCCTGGGCAGGATCTCTCTCTCCCAGGAGAAAATTCCCTGGTGGTTCACACAGCTCCATCCCTCCTCCTGCTTCCCACTCCAAAAATGCAGTGCTGGGGTCCCTGGGGCTGAGCAGTGCTGGGGTCCCAGAGCACTCCTGGGGTCCCAGAGCAGTTTTAGGGTTCCAGAGCATCCTGGGGTTCCAGAGCAGTTTTGGGGTTCCAGAGCAGTCCTGTGTCCCAGAGCAGTTTTAGGGTTCCCAGAGCACTCCTGGGGTTACATGGGCCGAGCAGTTCTGGGGTTCCATGAGCTGAGCAGTGCTGGGATCCAAGAGACTGAGCAGTTCTGGGGTTCCCAGAGCAGTCCTGGGGTTCCCAGAGCAGTTTTGGGGTCCCAGAGCAGTTTTAGGGTTCCAGAGCACTCCTGGGGTCCCAGGGGCTGCCAGCTGGGTCACTTTTCCCCTTGTGGTGCCCACCCCCATGGGAATGGCTCAGGGAAGGCTATTGGAAGCACCCCCTGCTCCAGAGGGGGTTTCTGGTGCCTCATTAACACCAGGGCTCATTAACATCTGTGTGAGTGGCAGCCCAGGCAGGGCAGTTTATCTGGGGGCAGCTGGGTGGGGTCAGGGCAGGACAGGACCAGGCAGGTGCCCCCAGTGCCACCCCCAAAGCCCAGGAGGAGGCATGGGCCATGCTCCATGCTCCTTTCCATGGGGAGAGAAAGCTCAGTCAAAAAAAGCTGGAGAATGTCACTGGCTGCATTCTACATCTGTTACATCTCAGGATAATTTATTTTAACCTCTGAAGATACAAGGGAAAATATGTGAAGGAGATGGAGACGTGCCAGTATTTCCAGTTCATTACAAGCTAAGAACTGTTGCTTATAGCACTTTTTTGGAGCAGAGAGCAGTCTGGTTTTAAATCCCTCAAGCAATGAGCAATCACGTCCCCACCAGTGGAAATGGCTCTTCAGTGAAGAGTTTACTAATTAAAAGAGTTTCAGGTCGAAATTCAGCCTAAATTTCCTCCCTTTACATGATGTCCTGTCTGCTTTCTGTGGGCATTGCTGCAGCCTGCAGGGGGGTCACCCAAATGCCCTTCCTGCTCAGGGGGAGTGAAGCCCGAGCTGGAGGGATTTGGGATGCAGGGCAGGGACAGTGGCAGCTGGGATTGTCATGCAGGATGCTCAAACCTTTGGGGTTTGGGGGTTTTTTTCCTATTAAAAAGCCCTGCTGCCATGGATCTGTGTTCTGGCCACGCTGGGGGCTGGCACAGCACCCCTGGTGGCACTGGGGACACTGGGGGTGCTGCTGGGTGGGCTGTGCCCAACTCCAGTGCCACTCTGAGCCCACCCCAAACCCCACACGAACCCAGCCTGGCTCTTTTCCCAGCAGGACCACGGCCCCAGGGGAGCCAGCTGCACCAAAAGGCCCTTCCTGCACTGGGAGAAGGGACTGGAGGATTTGGGGACCTGCAGCTGGGCAGGTTTGCCCACGAGCCTGCTGTGAACTGAGCTGAGACGACCCCAAAACACGAGCAGCAAAGCAGCCCTGCCTGCAGACAGCACAGTGCAAGCAGATATGTATGAGTGTTACCAAGATTAGGGCTTAATTAAATTCCTGCAGGATTTTTGGGTCTTCATAAATTTCCTTTGAGCTCTCTGCCAACTAGGATGTGCTCGCTGGCTTTGGGATATGAAAGCAAGTGTTGTTGTGTTTTGCAAATATATTTTATAATGCATGCAAGTGCTGACTATGCAAAAGTCTCCCAGGTTTCCACGATTAACAAAATTACAAAAGCACAAAGGGTAGCAGTTCTTCTTGTTTTCGACTATCCCTTGAAAACAAGAGATGGATCAAAGTATCCTGTGATTAAGTTCATTAATCACACCCACACCATGAAAAACCATCGACTCTTCTGAACCCACTTCTCACAGAAGGGAGGGCCTGAGGAGTTGGCCAGGGCGGATTCTGCTGTGGGCTGGGTGTTTATTTATTTTGTTCACTCGTTTTTCCCAAACGAGGACCTGGCTGGGGTGGCATGGCCGGGGGGCAGGGATGGCTCTGGCCAGGAGCAGCCGGGTTTGGGCGAGGAGAGCCCGATCCCTGCCCGGCTCTGGAGGGTTTGGGATGCACAAAAACCCCAAATTTGGAAACAAATCCCTAAAAGCCGGGATGGAGGGTGGCAAGGGGGGATGGATGGGCAGCAGTGCCCCTGCAGGCAGCGGGATTCCCTCCTGGGTGCTCCTCTCCTCTCTTCCTTGCTTTTAATCCCTGCTTGTCCCTGCCAGCACAGAGCATCTCCACCTCGCAGAGATAACTTTTATCTGCGGATCTGAGAAGCGAGAGCATCCGAGAGGGATCATCCCCTCCCGCAGCCCCCTCGCCTGCCAGGCTGCTGCTGCTCCCCGGGAGCTGGGAGTTAAACACGCGTTAAAACACCCGGAAAATTCCGCAGCAAACCGAGGAGCACGCTGCCAGGCTGGCAGGGTACAGGGGGATTCAGGGATCCGACCCTGCGAGCAGCACCCGGCCGCGGGATCCCGAGGGATGGAGCGGGAGGAGCTCCCGGCCAGCGGGAAATCACCCCGAGCCCCGCAGGACACGGGGGTCACCTGCTGGAGTTGGCAAAAAAACAGCTTTTCTGCAATGCCTGCCGAGGAGGGAGTTGTCCTTGTGAGGGTCCTGCAGGCAGAGTGACCACCCTGGGTTCCACCAAGGACATCCAGGCTGCCCTGTCCATCCAGAGTGTCCTCTCCATCCAGAGTGTCCTGTCCATCCAGGCTGCCCTGTCCATCCAGAGTGTCCTGTCCACCCAGAGTGTCCTCTCCATCCAGAGTGTCCTGTCCACCCAGGCTGTCCTGTCCACCCAGAGTGTCCTGTCCATCCAGGCTGTCCTGTCCATCCAGAGTGTCCTGTCTATCCAGAGTGTCCTCTCCATCCAGAGTGTCCTGTCCATCCAGGCTGTCCTGTCCATCCAGAGTGTCCTGTCCACCCAGGCTGTCCTGTCTATCCAGAGTGTCCTGTCCACCCAGAGTGTCCTGTCCATCCAGAGTGTCCTCTCCACCCAGAATGTCCTCTCCACCCAGGCTGTCCTCTTCACCCAGGCTGTCCTGTCCACCCAGGCTGTCCTGTCCACCCCAGCACAGAGCTGGCTGTCACCTGTGCCACATCCTGCTCTTCTCCAAAGCAGCCACAGCTGCTCTTTGCTGCAGCCCAGCCCGGGTGAAGACTCTCAGATGATAATTTTGTCCGTGCTGAGAGAATTTCTGCAGCTCCTGCCCTCGGGTTTAACCACCAGCAGAGATGAGAACCTGCAGCTCTGGGGGGTTTGCACCCATTTCTCTGCACAGGGAGAAATTTGCACCCATTTCCCTGCCCTGCACCACTGCCAGCCCACTGGATCTGCTTTGCCAGGTGCCAGTGGAACCCTGGCAGGAATTTCTCTGAGTCTCAGCTGGCAATGAGAACCCACAGCTCTGGGGGATTTGCACCCATTTCTCTGCACCCCACCGGATCTGCTTTGCCAGGTGCCAGTGGAAGCCCGGCAGGAATTTCCCCGAGTGCAAGGGCAGGGAGCAGAGCTGGAATCCCTGCGTGCAGCACGGAAGGGGTGATGGCGATAAGGCAGCAGCTCCCCGTGGAACAAAGCTGGCATTTCAGGGCCAAGACAATGGATTGTGTTCGCTGCCTTGGTTTTAGTCATGCCGTTGGCCCCGGGGCTGAGGTCACCCCCACTGCAGCATCTCTGCTCTGGCCAGCAGGGAGGGGCAGAACAAAGGGCAGCTGAGTCGGCAGAAACGGGGATGGACACAGAAGATTTCAGACTTTCTGTACCGGCAAGAAACGATCCTCAAAAATCCTCCTGCCTTCGACCTGAAGCCATAAAAAAGGCTTTCCAAACTGATTGCACTAAGATTGTTAGTGTGTTGTTAAATAAAAGGGTGTTATACTACCTAAACCTTTCTAACCTTTCAATATCAAAACACAAAAGCATTCAACAATTAAAAAATAAAATCACCAAACTCAAAATTTTAAAAAAATAAATAATCTATTTAATTAATTAAACCTTACTCCATTATTATAAAACTTTTAAAAATAAACATATATATCTTAATTGTCATCATAATCATCATAATATTTACACCTTATCTACTTCAATAAATCCAGCAATAACAAAAGAATCAAAACAATATTCATAATTAAAACAACCCCCACGGGTTTTGCTCAATGGCTCCCAGCTAACACTGGACTCTGCAAATCCCTCTGAACAAGCATTTTCTCTGCCACCCATCTTAGCACTTTGCATGGCCACTGGTCACACTCAATTCCTCCATGCCCAGCAATAATTACTGGCCTGGTTTTGTGGCTCAGTGAGAGGATTTGCAAGGCAAGTGCAGGCTCCAGCCAGGGGCTGCAGCCACTGCCCCCCAGCTGGGGAGATTTGCTGCAGCAGCAGCTCCCTGGAGCCTTTCAGAAAGGCAGGGCTCAGGTGGAGACACCTGTGGGCACGTGGCTCAGACACACCAGGGCTTAGGCTGGGCTTAGGCTGGGCTTAGGCTGGGCTTAGGCTGGGCTTGGTGCCCTGCAGAGGAGAGGCTCAATTTGTCACCCTGGCTTGTTTTCTGGGAAATGAGCTTTGATTGTGTTTCCAGTGACTGGGAAAAGGGAGCTCTCTGTTGCACAGTGGTGCTGTGAGCTCCTCTGCTTGGGAGGGACAGACAGGAATGCCAGACTGGCTGGGGCTGGGAGGGACCTGGATCCCACCCAGAGACAGCCCTGCCAGGGCAGGGACCCCCCCACTGAGCCCAGTGTCCAGCCTGGCCTTGGGCACTGCCAGGGATGCAGGGGCAGCCCCAGCTGCTCTGGGAATTCCAGCCCAGCCAGGAATTCCTAATTCCCAACATCCCATCAGTGCAGCCATTCCCTGGGTGCTGTCCCTCCATCCCTGTCCCCAGTCCCTCTCCAGCTCTCCTGGAGCCCCTCCAGGCCCTGCCAGGGGCTCTGAGATCTCCCTGGAGCCAGGCTGAACTTTCCCCCAACTCTCCAGTACTGCTCCATGCCCAGCACTGCTCCATGCCCACTGCTCCATCTCCTCCATCTCCAGTGCTCCATCTCCTCTGCTCCATCTCCCCTGCTCGATCTCCTCCACCTCCCCTGCTCCATTTCCTCCATCTTCTCTGTCTCCCCTGCTCCATGTCCCCTGCTCCATTTCTCCTGCTCCATCTCCCCTGCTCCATCTCCTCCATCTCCTCCATCTCCTCCATCTCCTCCATCTCCCCTGCTCCATCTCCTCCATCTCCCCTGCTCCATCTCCCCTGCTCCATCTCCTCCATCTCCCCTGCTCCATCTCCTCCATTTCCTCCATCTCCTCCATTTCCTCCATCTCCTCCATCTCCCCTGCTCCATCTCCCCTGTGGTGCAGCTGCCCCCCCAGAGCTGCCCCAAGGCAGGGCTTGCCCTGCAGCTGCCCACAGACCCCCTGCACCCTCCCCCCAGCATTTTGGGCTGGGATGTGCCAGCTGGTGCCCTGGCAGTGCCACCCCAGCCCAGCCAGCCCTGCAGGGCTGGGAGGTGACAGGGCTCTGGAATTTCAGTCCCTGGGAGCTCCAAGCTGTCCAGGTGGCTCTGCAGGAGCAGCAGCTCTGCCTCACACTCCCTGCTTCCCTCCTGGCTGGGCTCAGCCAGGCTGGCCCTGCTCCCCCAGGCAGTGAATAATTCAGGCTGAACTGCTGTTCCCCTTGTCTGCAACAGCAGTGGAGATGTTCAGAGCTGGCTGGAAAGAGGAAATGTTTGTTTGATGGGAAAACCTGCATCCTTGGCCTTTTGTTTAATTTAGCATTAAACAAAACCTTGCAGGCCCCTGGAGAAGAGGAGCTCTGGGGTGAGCTGATTGTGATCTTCCAGAGCCTGGAGTGGAGATGGGGAGAGGCTTTGGAGAAGGGCCTGGAGTGGCAGCACACAGGGGATGGCTTCAGCCTTCATGCCCCAGTGTCCACAGAGCATCCCAGCAGCACCAGTTCCATGGGAATGTGGGCTGAGGGGGATCTCAGCTCTGCTGGGGGCTCTCACCATGGTCAGCCACCACTAAAGGGAGCTGGGGACATTGGAAACTGTGATTTAAAGGTCTGGAAAAGGTGTTTCCAGGGGCTGCACCCCTCCTGCTCTGGCAAACCCCCCGCCTTGCTGGCAGACAAATGCTGTTGATCAGCCCTGTAAACTGAGATCCATACTTTTCTCCTGAGTTCTGAAACCCAGTTAAGGCCTCTAAACAGCTTCTATCAGCTGCAAAGATCAGATTCATTTTGTTCCTCCTGCCTAAGCATCCTGGGGAGCTCTCTGCTGGGAGGACAATGGGACCTCGTGGGGCGTTGGTGTGGGGCAGTGCCCGTCCTCCTGCCAGGGACAAGGGCTGGCATTGTCCCTGCTGCCCCTGGGAGCCACGGGCCAGCTGAGGGCTCAGCTCCAGCCCCTCCACCCCGCAGGCAAAGCAGGGATCTTGTGGCCACTGGCAGAGCCAGCATCTCCTGCAGCCTCTGCCTCCCGCCCGGCGCTGCTCTGCTCTCACTTTGCAGCTTTATTAAATATTGACTCCTTCCCCAGCCCTGTTTTCTGCTCCATTATCTCACTTTCCTCAGCATTTGCAATTCCTGGCCTTGCTGGGAATTGCCAGGCTGTGTTTTGTCTGCCTGCTTTCCTGCCAAGGAGAGGGGCAGCAGCTCCCAGCCAGGCTGAATCCCAGCAGGAATAATGCTGGTGGTGGGTCTGTCACCAGTGGGGTGGCAGCAAGGTGCTCAAAGGAATGTGGGCATCCACTGAGGTGTCCCTCAGCTCCTGGTGCTCATCTCCACACCCTGGTGCTCCTCCTGCAGCCTCCATCCCAGCTTTGCCTCTTGTCCTAAACTCAACTTACACCTGGAGGGATGCTCAGCCTGGAGAGGGGAGGATCCAGGGAGAGCTTCCAGCACATTCCAGGGGCTGGAGGGGCTGCAGGAGAGCTGGGCAGGGACAAGGACAGGGCTGGAGGGCAGGGTTAGCTCTGGGGGAGCTGCAGCTGATCCACAGGAGCATTGGAAGTGACACCCAAGGACACAAGGAAATCAGATCCAAAGTTCATCCTTTAATTTCCAGCACACAGAGAACACTGAGAGGAGTGGATAAAAACCTCACAGTGCTGGGACTGAGCATTTCCACCCTGCAGCTCCTGCAGAAGCTCGTTTTCCTTGAGGAGATTGTCCTCAGGGAGCAGCCCAGGACTTTTATATCTTTTTTCATTTGTCACAGAAAAGCTCCTCTCCTAGGCAAGCTCAGCTCTGGCGAGCTGCAGTCAATAAGCTCTCCTCAAGTGAGCACTGCTCAGCTCAGCTCAGGACTTTAGGGGGGCTCCACATCTTTATTAAGAATGGAACACCCTTGGCCACTGCTGAGCCAGGACCTGGCTGCTTACTAAAGCCTCTCCAGCTTTTATCAGATCACCTGGAACTTCCCTGGAAGTGCTGAACCTCAGGGAAAATGAGGGTTCAAAACCAATCTTTTCCTTTCAGGGGTTCTTCCGTAGATAAATAAGCACAGAGTGGTTCAGGGGAATTTGGGAATGACTCGGTCCCAAACTTCCAGCTCTTTATGAGGAAGTTTTGGTGACAAACAGAGCAGTGGGGTCAGGGGATTTTAGGAATGACTTGGCCCCAGATTTCCAGCTCTTCATGAGGAGGTTTTGGTGACAAACAGAGCAGTGGGGTCAGGGGATTTTAGGGATGACTCAGCCCCAAATTTCCAGCTCTTCATGTGAAGATTCTGATGACAAACAGAGCAGTGGGGTCATTCCTAAAATGACTCAGCCCCAAAGTTCCAGCTCTTTATGAGGAGGCTTTGGTGCCCAGCAGACCTCAAGGAAAGGCTGAGAAGTCTCATTCTCCAGTGAAATTCCACACACACTCGAGGCACAAAGCCCTTGCAAAGCTGCTGTGGCCATTAATCCCAGGGCAGACAAAGAATTCCCTGGTGGCATCACCGGGTGTGAATCACCCAGGTGCCTGGGATGAGCTCTGGGAACTGCACATCCTGTAGCTGCTTCTTTTATTCGAATAAAACAACGTGAAAACAAAGGTCCCATTTATTAGTTTTTATCCCAGAATAATTCCTTTACATTGCACGAGCCAGCTAAATCCCTTTCTTTACTTACCCACGCTAATTTTCGCATTTGCAAATGTCGACATCCCGGTTTACAGACAACAACAAATTGCTTCAAAATCATCCTTGAAAAGAATTCTTTTCTTTGCTCTGCTGCATTGATGTTAAATGTTTGCTGTGTGCAAGGATGCCTAAGTTCATTAAAAATTTTGCAAGGCCCGTTTTGACCTGGATATGCCTCACAGCAGCATTTAGAGCTGCCTTTGACTTCTTGCTGAAGCCCAGGAATTCAGTTTACCCTGCAACTTCCCCAGACTGGCCCAGGTATTTGTGGCCAGCAGCATCTCCAGTCTCCCAGTGTCCAGAGGGATGTGGAAACCCCGAGGGGATTCAGAGTCACAGAACATGCTGAGTTGGAAGGGACCCACAAGGACCAGCAGAAAACTACTGAGTGCTTCCCTGGTGGGAATTAGTGCCTGGGAGAATCCCGGGGTTCCTCACATTGCTGGGAGTTTGTCCTGCTGGGTGATTTAAAGCCCTGCTGGGACAGGGAAGGATCCTCTGCTGGGCACTGTCTTCAGTCCCTGTTCCCTGACCCTCCTCTGTTATCAGTGGTACTCTAACGCTCCCTTATCTCACAGGGCTTAATTAACTAATTAATCTTTCCAGGAATTGTGATAGTCTAGATAACAGACACGAGGCAAAGTATCTATTACTGTTTCCTTTGCTATGGACAATAACGTGGCTATTAATCCCCCAGAGCTCTCCAGGCTTTAAACCTTTGCTTATCAAGGATGCTGTGAGAGTTTTAAGCTTTTAACAAAGCAGTTTGTGAAATTCTGAGCTGCTCCTGGGGCCTGCAGAGAGGGAAATCCACACCTTTGGGATCCCAGGCCACGTCCTGATGCTCTGTGGGCAAGGTGGGGAGTGAGCCAGGACAAGGTGTTCCTCCCCATCCCAGTTATGGGTGCTTTACACATTTTTTAAATTGGAATGAGCACTTTTAATTAGCAGTGGAGCTCACACAGAGAACTGCCTGTCACTTCCAGGGATTTCCTCTGCAGGGCTGCGTGTGCTGCCACACAGGATTCCCTGTGCCTCTGGCATAGCTCTTATCCCAGAGAATGGAAATTAAGGAATGGTCACTCCAAACAACCGTGCTCATCCTCCTGCTTTCCTCCCCACATGAATCTGCACGTGGATAGTTTCCATGGCCAGGAGGAGAGGCAGTGTTGTCGTGGAGGTGAGAGATGAGTGAAAGCTGCTCTTCCCTGGAAGGGTGATGGAATGCTAAGAGGGGACAGCAGGATATGGATTGGTGGGGCTGGCAGGAGGGAATGAGGTTTTGGGATTAAGCCAGGAATAAGTGAGGACAGCCCAGTCCCCAGAGGGGCTGATGGCATCTCCAGGGCCGGGTTCCAGGCTCCTTTCCTGAGCAGCCCTGTGTTCCAGGGATGCTGAAACCCTGCCTTGGAGAGAATCTGCAGGGAACGATGAAGAAATGGGGGCTAACACCTGAGGAAAGGGCAGGTTTGGCATGCTGGGGAGGGTGAACCTCCTGGTTACACCCAGGGGGCTCCAGCTCGGGTAGGGATCTGTCGGGGCAGTGAATTCACGGGCATCCCTCACCCCTCATCGTGTGTCCCGATTCCAGCCAGTCGGGATGTGGGGCCCTGTCCTGGGCACCTACAGCCTCCTTGGAGAGCGGCAGGATCGCAGCTTTCCATAGCAAAGGTTTAGAGTCAATCACAAGGTCACGGCATCCCAGACCGGTTTGGGTTTAAAGGGACATCAAAGCCCACCCAGCGCAGGGCACGCACACTTCCACTGTCCCAGGCTGCTCCAAGCTCCATCCCACCTGGCCTGGGGCACTTCCCAGGACCCAGAGCAGCCCCA